>JBBBDQ010000588.1:555000-637500 GCA_037127315.1 Ascarosepion bandense
TGTCGAGGTACCCCGATAAATATCGAAAATCGACAATCAAAAAAATCGGTTTATATAAGGAGTGGCCCGATTTTAATCAAATTTGATACACTCATAGACAAAGACATAAGAAACGATATTCAGAAGTTTCAAGGCTGCAGTTCTTACAATAGTGCTGAAAATTTGATATCGATACCAGGAAATGAAAATTTGACTTACATCCATTCATTTTTCATCCAGTCTACGGTTTCGCTTAAACTGGAAACAACTATTGCTTTTTAGTCTTTGGTGCCAACGTCCAAAGAGTCTGAGCTCCAGGACCATGGATTAGTTTTAAAGCTTTCATTACACCGAGCAACGCCGGGCGATGCTGCTAGTATATATATATATATGAATATATACTATGATGGAAAATTAATGGCATATTTTTTATATATATATATATATATATATATATATATATATAGGACGATGTGTAAATTGTCGCCTGTTATATATATTTATATATCGTTAAAAAAGTTAGACTATCTAAATCTTTAAACTACCCATGTCCCTTGCGTCTATATGAAAAGATGTATTATCAAATTTCTTAAGAATAAAAATCTGTTAAATAAACATAATTAAATAAATGTCATGTGTAAATATTGCAAAATATCCACCTTAGAATATGTTTAAAAATTCTTCATAAAAGAATATCAATTAAGTTTTTTTTTTTTTTTAATCATTTCACCCCGAGCAAAGCAGAAAAGCCACTGATGTGCAGGGGGCTACATAAATGTAAAAAGATTAATTAGAAAAGAGTGAGGAGTACAAGCTAGTTAGAAAGGAACAATAGAAAGCTGAGAAAGCAGGTGCAATGACAGGTACATAGGTGGAGAGAAAGGGAAGGTTATACAGGGGAGGGGAGAGAGCTAGAGTCCAGTGGTTAGTAGATGAGTATTAACTTTGCATTTAAATTTCTGGAGGTTGTAGCCGTCAGAAAAGCAAGAATACGGGAAGTGCGAGAGAGGAAGCTGCAGGAGTAGTTACATGTATCCTACAATTTGCTTTGTATTATGATATAATATTAATTAAATAGATATTAACCTTTTTACAAATTAAGTGTTTATGAAAAGTTAGGAAAGATGCAGAGTGAACGCAAACAAAAACTAGTTCAATCATAATCAAAGGTCTTTTAAGTCAGATCAAAAATAAAAAAAAATGTTTTCTTTCTTTTATTGTTATAAAGTTACAGAGAAAGTCAATTCAATAATCTTGTAACTATTATGGATACATCGCACCGGAAAAAAAAGTCTAGATTGTAGCTCAATAGACTGGCACTTTCTCGTTAAGATTGAAAGAAGAAATCCTGTATATCGGCTCAGAACGAGAAATCGGGGAGCCGAGTTCGAATTCCAGCTGAATCCATTGCCTTCACTTATGCGCAAATACCCTTGGGAAAGGTATTAATCCGGCTATTCCTTCCAGTTATGGGTTAATAACAGGACAGATTGGGTTCTACAGCCTTGGCTGGCAACCAGTCTACCGCAGAAAACAATGGCAACCTACTGCGGGATAATCTTCTGCCCAGTCAGTCATGTCTCTTTCAAGACCTGATCGCCCAAGTGTGTATCACGTATGGCATTTTGACTGACTGATATATATATATATAGAGAGAGAGAGAGTGAGAGAGTAGAAATGCATATTGTATCTAGTAAATTACTTAACCAATTAGTAGATAAATTAAGAGAATCATGCTGTGACACCAGTGTCTAGTTTGTAGATAAGCTGGTAACTCACGTAACCACTCAACTTGTATTTTAGTATTTAAACATCAGATGCAGATCCTTTATCTACTAATAATTATTCATCTTCATAAGTACTTGAATTACTTATCTATATTTCTTCTTGTTTTCTTTTCTTTTCCGGTAATGTTAATCAAAGAAACCAAAGTTGATCTTTTTAAAATTGTTATTAAAAATATCAACCACTTTCAAAGTTTACAATCTATCACCGTTTCAAATATTCATTTCAAGAAATATTTAATTTTAGTCAATTATTTCATAGAACGGATTTTTTTTTAGTTAATTAATAATTTGCTGATAAATGATACAAAGAAGATATTTTAATGAAGTAAATTTGTTCCTCTGGATGCAAGTATCCAACTAAATGGTAAGTGCATATTTTGAAAGTCGATATCGAAAAAAAAAAAAAAAACTGAAGAAAAACCGATAAATGGTAGGAAAAGAAATCAACAGTCAGACACAGTGTTGATACCAGACACAGAATAAATAGATTAATAGAGAACGTATTAAATAAAGGATGTGCGTTTGTTTATCATCGCCTGTTTACTTTTTCGCTTTTGACAGAAAAAAAATTATTTAAGGTCAATTATCGTTGTGGATATCGGCTCGGAACGAGAAACCGGGGAGCCGAGTTCGAATTCCAGTTGAATCCATTGTATTCACTTTCGCGCAAATACCCTTGGGAAAGGTATTAGTCCGTCTCTTCCTTCCAGTTATGGGTTAAATAGCAGGACAGATTGGGTTCTATAGCCTTGGTCGGCAACCAGTCTACCGCAGAAAGCAAAGGCAACCTACTGCTGGATAATCTTCTGCCCAGTCAGTCATGTCTGTTTCGAGACATGATCGCCCAAGCGTGTATCACGTATGGCACTTAACTGACTGACTGAATATAATAGTTGGAATAATGATTAAGTCTTCTACTGGTCATAAAGTGGGAGATCAGTTTTATATTGTTATGAAGTAATAAACTGATCCCCCACCTATTACTACTTTATAATAAAATACATCTCTTCCCCATCGAGCCATGAGTCAAATAACAGGACAGATTGGGTTCTATAGCCTTGGTCGGCAACCAGTTTACCGCAGAAAGCAATGGCAACCTACTGCGGGATAATATTCTGCCCAGTCAGTCATGTCTCTTTCGAGACATGATCGCCCAAGCGTGTATCACGTATGGCACTTAACTGACTGATATTCTGTTCGTCCTCAGAATATATAACTCCAGTCAACTACGTTTCTTTGTTTTAGAAAAAAAAAACCTCCCTGTTTCTTATTACGATACTTTTTTACTTTTATTTTCACTAATGTCCCTCAGTAAAAGGCTCAAATGCAACTTGCGGGAAAATCGGCCTAGATATGACCGTCTAAACGTGTATCACTTATGGCACTTGACTGATTGATGCGTGGTTCCTAAAGTTGGTCATCACTCTACCGCAGAAAGTAATGACAACCTACTCCGGGAAAATCATCCGACAGGTCAGTTATGTCTCTTTTGAGACATGATCCCCAAAGCGTGTATCACGTATATCACTTAACTGATTGACTGATCAAAGGAAAGTGAAAAGAAAGAACTAATCCCAAATCCGAAGGTGCATTGGAATAGCAAACATAAAATACCTAACATCTCATTTCCCACAGAAAAAAACGTAAGAAGCCTGTCACTGCTATGCCAATACTTCCATGATTAATTTTCGGGTTTATTATTGTCCAAATCCGTGAATTTGTTTTCCTCATAGCTAAGTATCTAAAAAAAACACTATAAATTTCATTATTTTTATGCATAAGGCTGAATGTTTTTAAAATTATTCAACGAAGCCTCTATCTATTAACCAACACAGACAATTGCTCCTACCCACCATTAGCATGGATCAGGCTAGTCTCCTTGAAAGCAAAACACTGCGCCTCCTCTGCTTAACTCTCACAAAAGACCTCAAGTGGAATGATTATATAGAATCCATAGCTAAATCCGCTGCTAAGAAAGTTGGTTCTCTGTGTAAGCCCAGGAAGTTTTTCCGCCTGAAACAATCCTGCATATATATAAATCTACCATCCGCCCGTGCATTGATACTGCTGCCATATCTGGTCGGGTGCTCCTGCTATCCACCTAGGGGTCCTTGACAAGATCCAACGAAGAATCTGTAATGTGATAGTTCCCGACTAGGCAGCTCGGATACATTCACTTTCTCACCAGCGCAATATGACCTCCCTGTGTCTCTTCTACAAATACTTTCACGGCTTCTGCTCCGATGAACTTAGCTCTCTAGTGCCCTCTATATATAAACTTATTCGAGCCACAATGTCAGCAACTAGGTCCCATCCTTTTACAGAGAAACCAATAAATTGTAAACGCAAATTCTACTCCATCAGCTTCTTTTTTCGCACTTCCCGCCTGTGGAATTCCCTTCCATTTATTTGCTTACCCGACAGCTATAATCTCCAAGAATTTAAATGTAAAGTCAATAGTCATCTTCTATCTCACTAACCTGCACCCTCTTTCTCATGATCCTTTCTCCGTCCACTTCACTCTCATCAGTATTCTTATCGTTCTCTTACCAACTTCCTGACATCCCTTATAACCTGTCACTCTTTTAATAACTTTCCTCCTATGTAATACCCTGCTCAACAGTGGCAGTAAAATGCCTTGCTTGGGGCGATATGATTAGAATAAAAAGATAGATAGATACGAAAAATATGCCTGTTTAAATGTAAAGTCAATAGTCATCTCTTATCTCACTAACTTGCATCCTCTCTCTCATGCCCCTTTCTCCGTCCACTCCATTCTCATCAGTATTCTCATCCTTCTCTTACCCACTTCCTGACCCCCTTATAACCTGTCACTCTTTCTCATAACATTCCTCCTGTGTAACCCCCCTGCGCACCAGTGACAGTAGACTGCCTTGCTTGAAGCGATATGATTAAAAAAAAGTATGTTATTGGCAGGGCGTAACAGTCGTGCGAATTAACGAAGAGGGTGACAAGCAAAAAATACCTTGGAATTTTCACATTTTTCTATTTTGATATTCTGATGAATCTTAATTTCTCTCTCTCTCTCTCTCATGCTCCTTTCTCCGTCCACTCCACTCTCATCAGCATTCTCATCCTTCTCTTACCCACTTCCTGGCACCCCCTATAACCTGTCACTCTTTCTCAAAACCTTCCTCCTATGTAACCCCCTGCAAAACAGTGGCAATAAAATGCCTTGCTTGGGGCGATATGATTACAAAAAAAAACAACTTTTAAACGATACAAATCTCAAGTAAAAATTAAGAAACATTGTTTAATTATTTAAGAAGGAAAATTTATTCTGACGTGTCCTTGATTTGTATTAAATCCAAAGGCGGATTAGACTGATGGCCAAAGCTGCATTTCAGAAGCTGACCAAAGTAGTGAAAGACAGGAAAATCTCATTAGAAACAAATAAAAAGATTGCTGGATTGCTATGTGATATTTGTCCTTCTGTATGGAAGTGAATACTGGACGATCTCATCAAAGATGAAGGAGAGGCTTGAGGCAGCAGAAATGGGGTTTTACAGAAGGATGCGGAGTATGCCATGGACAGAGAACGTTTACAACGATGAGGAAAGGATGCAAACGAGAAGAAAACTGATAATAAATATCAGGAAGAGACAAGTGAGGTACCGGGGACATGTAATGAGGAAGGAAGGCCTGGAGAACTTGATACTCACAGGTTAGAATCATGTAAGAAGAGACAGGGGAAAGCAGCGCGAGACGTACTTGTTACGTCTGAGCAAATGATTGAAGAAGCGGGGGCTTAGAAGAGATACCAAGAGAAAAATTATTGAGAGCGACAAGAGACAGAGCCAAGTGGAAGTCCATGATCGCCTACGTCTTGAAGGGACACGACATATGAAGAAGTTGAATTGCTCACTATATTGAATATAATTCATTATTGTACATATTAGGTGACAATAAATCATCTTTCCAAGAAACGCTACTTTGTCCAATTTACTCACAAAATGATCCTTCTCCGATCCTTAAGAACTTGAAGTCTTGGGTTAAGTATTTTCTTTTCTACATATCCTCATCTCTACTTCTTATCTCCTCCTCTTATCTTCATATAAGAACCTCATTTAGTAAGCCTCTATCTTGAGTTGCATTTGAGCCTTTTACTGGGAGACATTAGTGAAAGTGAAAGAAAAAAGTAAAGTGATATGAAACAGAGAGAGTTTTTTTTATTCTAAAAAAAAAAAGAAACGTACTCAACTGCTGTTATATAATTGTCCTTAAATATTTTTTTTCTGTCAGAGGCGAGAAAGTAAACAGGCGATGACTTCAATTGAAACTGGAATGCAAAAAATAAAAAATGTATTATGTTAAAAACGATAGTTTTAAGGTCATAAAATATAAATCAATGAGAAAAGGAATTTTGTGATCTGTGACCCACAGAATATAATTTTCATTAAATAAATATTATTTCTGTCAAAGGCCAAAAAAAAAAAAAAATAACAAAACAGGTGATGACATTATTTTAATCGAAAAGGAAATGTAGAAAAATAAAAAAGTGTATTGTGTCAAAGACAGAATATAATAATGCAGAAAAAACGCCCAAGACCGGAAATAAAAACAATGAGAATTAGTTATATATTAGAATTAGTTATATATTAGTAAGCCTACAAAAATATGTTTTTTGGTGCCAGAAACAATAACAAATAGACAGGTGTTGCATCAGCCGTGTCAAGGTTGGAAAAAATTAATCAATAGAAGACAAAAATGTGATGACGTCAAAATGCATCTGGCCAAAAGCAGTAATCAGTGTGCTTGCCCGAAGTTGACGTAATTAGATAAAGCTCCACGGTACTGGACTTATATATAAGACCAGAGTCGAAAAAAGAAGACGAAGCCAGAGGACTCAAAGAGAACGCAAGGAAGTCAACTCCATCCCGTCTCTCCCTCGTATGTGCACAAGTGCGTGCTTCTTTTGACTACTTCCTTCAACACACAACCGTCACTGAAGAGAACAAACAGAATGTTAATATATATATATATATATATATAACTTATTCGGGTCGGGTCGGGTTTCAATCCTGGGTTAAATGCAATCGGAGTCTAACCGTACTGATGAGCTGTGATACAGCGAAACAGATCTGTCTGCGGATGACTATTAACTTATTCTATAGCTTTGGTTGAAATGGTAACCTACTGCGGGAAAGTCTGCCTAGTCAATCATGTCTCGAAGGTGACTTGATCGCCTAAGTGACATGATCGCCTAAGCGTGTATCACGTATGGCACTTATTGATCCATTGGTTGGCAACAAGTCTACTGCAGAATGTAATTGGAACCTACTGCAGGAAAATCTTCTGCCCGGTCAGACATGTCTCTTTACGTGACTCACGTAAAGCACGTAGGGGCTTACTGAATGAGGTTGTTGTATGATGATAAAAAGAGGAGGTGAAAAATAGAGATGAGGATATGCAGAAAAGAAAGCACTTGACCCAAAACTGAAAGTCCTTAAGAATCGGAGAAGGATCCTTTTATGAGTAAATTGGACAAAGTAGCGTTTCTTGGTTGGTTGGTTGGTTCATTTAACCAACATATCAATCTTCATTAGGTCATGTAATGCTGAAAATCGTTTTGATTTGTTTTATTTAGTTCATTTGTTTTATTGTTTTTGTTTGTTTAAGATTCCTTGGGGTTTGTTTTTTAAGGGCAGGGTCCCCAAATCCTAACCTTGTTATTTAACCTATAACTGGATGGAAGGGACGGATTAATACCTTTCCCAAGGGTACCAGTTCTTAAGTGAATGCAGGGTATTCAACTGGAATTTGAACTCGGCTCGCCGATCGCTTTTTCCGAGTCGATATCCACTGCACCACAATGCACATCCGTCACTATACACTTACAGCACCTGGTATCCCAAGTGGTCACCCATCTAAGTACTGACCAGACTCAATGTTGCTTAACTTCGGTGAGCGAGCGAGAACCGGTGTATTCAACGTGATAGGCCGTAAGCCGCGTTTCTTGGAAGGTGCTTTCTAAATGGTACCTTACCCAGAACAGGTGCATGATATATATATATATATATATATATATATATATATATATATATATATATATATATATATATATATATATATATATATATATATATATAATAATACAATTAATCGTATCACCCCGAGCAAGGCGGTAACGCCACTAATGTGCAGGGGGCTACGTAATAATGAAAAGATTGGAAAAGAGAAACCACATCCTAAACAGGGAACAAGGGATGAGCCTCTTAACCTGTTCAATAGACGTGGGTGGAGTGTGAACCGGGCGATAGATAGATCTATCTACTCCAATTATATATATATGTTGTTCGTGTTGGTTGTTGATGTCAAGATAATTGTGTTTCAGCAGCAGTATATACCAAAAGTGAGTGGTGTATAACACTTCTATGCAATTTCTGGCCCCCTATTGTCAGTGGATGCTGGACAATTTCTTCAGAGACGAAGAAGAGAATTCAAGCAAACATAGACGGAGCATTTGACTGATAAGAAAACTAAAACAGAAAGGAAGCTTATATTTACAATTAGAAAGCAACAGTTAAAATTTCTGGGAAAATTGTTGTCAGAAAAATAGGCTTGGAAAACTTGACACACACAGGACATACTGAAAACAAGAGAGAAACAACGAATAACGTACCTGAGGGGATTGTGTATATGGTCAGCAGAACAGGGAGAAAGTGCTGAAATGACAAGCAAACATTGCTAAGAGATAAAAGAATAGGATGTTGAGGATAGCACTAATCGTCTACGTCTCGAAGGGACGGGAAGAAGAAGAAGAAGAAGAAGAAGAAGAAGAAGAAGAAGAAGAAAAGTTTCATAATTTCCACTTTCTGTTACTTGTTTACTATCTATCTCTTATCCTTTCTTCAACAAACCCCTGTAACTATTTTCTCCCCCTATAACCACCCCCCTGTGCACCAGTAAGGTGGGGCTGCTTTGCTTGGGGTGAAATGACTATAAAAAAATATAAATAACTGCCTTATTTTTATCTGCATTACACTGGTTAATATTTAATGAAAAACAAAATAGCTTACATTATTTTTTGGAAAAATAATCCTTACTTAAAATATTTTAATTCATGTCTTTCTTTTTATTAATGGAGCGCCAAATTAAACATTATCTGATTAAATTTCACTGTTTCCGGCTTTTAACAAGTAAATGAACATAGAAATATACAGTTTGTGGTGGAGTGTTTCTGTCAATGAAAACCATATAAACCCTAGAAATGTGTTTTTAACATATTTTTTAAAATACACTAGCACTTAAAATCTAATTCATGTCAACATTTTGTAAAATCCGTTTTAAGAAAATGATATATTTTTTAATTCAATAAAAGTTCTGCTTTTGATTATTTTTGAATACTTATTTATAACTTATTTTGAAAGTGATTTTCATCAATAAAAAAAGGTATTTTAATCTTGATTTTATTCTTGGCAGTCAGCGAGACTCCAACTTTATCAAGATTGTAAGTGAGTGATTGTACGTTGATGTAATGATGAAACCAGGTTTGGGGTTTTCAAGGCGCAGATTAGGAAGGAAAATAGTAAGGAAAGAAGAAAAGAATGAAGGAAGGAAAATAGGAAGAAAGGAAGAGAAGCTAGAAGGCTTATTAATACAAATAAGAGAAAAAATGGCGAAATAAATAAATAAATAAATAAAGAAAGAAAGAAAGAAAGAAAGAAAGGAAAAAGAAAGAATGGTAATAATTGAGAAAAAAGGAAAATCTAAGAAGGAAGATATGGTGTAAGGCATTATACAAAAACGAATAGGGAATTAAAGTAGAGAAAGCAAAAAAGAATAAATTAATCCAAGAAAGAAAGAAAGAAAAAAAGAAAGAAATAAAGAAAGAAAGATCAAATGAAGTAAAAAGAATCAAAGGAAGAAAAAATAAAAGAAAGAAAGAAAGAATTAAAAAATAAAAGAAAAACAAATAAAAATAAAAATGATGGAAAAAGAAAGAAAGAAAGAAAGAAAAAGAAAAAAGAATCAAAGAAAGAAAGAAACAAGAATCAACGAAAGAAAGAAAAATCAAGCTTTGATACAAAAAAGAAGCAAATAAAAATGAAAATGATGGAAAAAGAAAGAAAGAAAGAAAGAAAGAAAGAAAGAACGTTTCACGTTTTGGCATAAAAGAATGAAGTAAATAAAAATTGAAAGGCTGGAAAAAGAAACAAAGAAAAAGAAAAAAGAAAGATTCTAAGAAAGAGAAAAAGATAAAGAAAAAGAAAGAAAGAAAGAAAGAAAGAAAGAAAAATCAAAGAAAGAAAAAATGGATCAAAGATAGGAAGAAGGAAAGAAAGAACCAAATAAATAATTAAAAAAATAAGAGAGAATCAAAAAAGAAAAGATAAAAAAGAATCAAAGAAAGAAAGAACGAATCAAAGAGAAAAGAAATATAAAAGGCAGGAAGAAAGAAAGCTAGAAAGAAAAGAGTCACAGTCTGATAGAAAAAATCAAAGTAAAATGAAAAATGATAAATTTGACAAAACTGAAAGAATAGAAGAAAAAAAGGAAGAGAAAAGAAAGAAGGTAAATTTTACTAAGAAAGAAATATATAAATTTAAAAACTAAAGAAAACTAAGGAAAATATTGAATAAAATAAATAAAGGAAGAAACTTAGAAAGAAATTTAGAAAGAAACAAACAAAAGAATAAAACAAAGAAAAAAGAAAGAAAAAAGAAAGAAAGTCACAATTTCATAGAGAAGACAGATAAAGAATGAAAGAATAAACAAGAATGAATGGATGGACAATAAAAAGAAAGGAACAAAGAAAAGGAAGAAAGAAGAAGAAAAGGATCGCTTATTGAAAAAATATATAAGTTTACGAAAGAAAGAAAAGTAACTTTCAATAAGGAAAATGAATGAATAAAATAAAGAAAGAAAGAAAGAAAAAAGAAAAAATAGAAAGAAAAAAGAAAGAAAGGAAGAAAATGTTTCACATTTTGATACAAAAGAAAGAAGTAAAGAAAAATGAAAATGCTGGAAAAAAGATAAATAAAAAAAGATTCAAGGAAAGAAAGAAAGAAGAAAGAAATCACAGTCTCATAGAGAAGACAAATGTAAAATAAAGAATGAAGGAACTGACAAGAATGAATGAATGAATGAAAGGAATAAAAGAAAGAAAAAGATAAAAGGATCACGAATTGAAAGTAAGACAGATGAAATAATGCAAGAAAGAAAAAATGAAGAATGAAAGTTTTGATAACAAAATGAATTAATAAAGATATAAAAAAGAAAAAAAGAATCAGATTTTGAAAGAAAAAAGAAATAAAAAGTAAAATGAAAGAATTAAATTTTTTCGTAAAAATAAATTAATGAATGTAAGATAGGAAGAAAGTGAGAAAGAAAGAAAGGTAATTTCGATAAGGAAAATAAATGAATAAAAGAAAGAACGAAAGAAAGAAAGAAAATGTTTCACGTTTTGATACAAAAGAAAGAAGTAAATTAAAATAAAGAGGCTGGAAAAAAGATAAATAAAAAAGAGATTCAAAGAAAGAAAGACAAAAGAAATCACAGTTTCATAGAGAAGACATGTAAAATAAAGAATGAAAGAACTGACAAGAATGAATGAATGAATAACAGAAATGAAAGAAAGAAAAAATAAAAGGATTACGTATTGAAAGTAAGACAGATGAAATAATACAAGAAAGAAAAAAGGAAGAATGAAAGATTCGATAAAAAAAATGAATTAATAAAGAAAGAAAAAAGAAAAAAAAGGATCAGATTTTGAAAAAAAAAAAAAAAAGGAAATAAAAAATTTTACTTATTCTTTTTTGGTACCGTTTTTTTTTTATTTAACTCAAATGTGTACGCGAGTCCGGACTGGTTCGAGGTGGTAAAGATACAGCTAGCAAGATTTCAACGTGCCTTCCTTGGGGTCAAAATTCACAGCGTGGCCAGGGAGGAACACCGTTGTAAGGGACGACTCGAAGACCAGCTACTGTGACGAGACCATCACGACTAGCGACCCGAGAGTGTCGTCGTAATTGGTGCCGTGTCGACAGCATAAACCCTGACTCAGGTTCCGGACTTCATCATAATTAGCTTCCGTGACCGGGTTAGACACAGCCGGACTGACCGCGTCATAAGCATGCTTCAATGAAAAAAGAAAAATATCAAATAGAAAGAAACAAAGAAAAAAGAAAGAAGAAAAGAAAGAAAAACAAGGAAAGAAAGAGAAAATGGCATATAGACGGAAAAAAACGAAGAAAATACTGAAAGACAGACGGACAGAAAGAAAGAAAGAAAGAAAGAAAGAAAGAAGAGAAAAAGAAAAAATATTAAAAGACATACAGACTGAAAGAAAGCGAGAAAGAAAAAGAAAGAAAGAGATGGACAGTAAAAAAAGAAAAAAAAAAGAAAGTGAAAAATGTTAAAAGTCAGAGAGACTTTCTTTCTGAAAAAGAAAACACAAGGAGAAAGAAGGTAGTGTAAAAATTTGAAATGCAGGCGAACGGAAAGAAATAAAGAAAATCGAAAAATGTTGAAAGAGAGAAATGCGGAAAGAAAGAAAAAAGAAAGGAAACAAAAAGAAAGAATAAATGTTTAAAGTAAGATTGAAAGACAGACGAACGGAAAGAAAGAAAAAGAAAGTAAAAATATGTTAAAGATCAGACAGACGGAAAGGATGAAAGAAAGAAAACAGGAGGAAGAAAGTAAAGAAAATGAAAAAAAAAAGAAAATGTTGAAAGAAAAATTGAACGAAAGATAGAAAGTAAAAGAAAGAAAGTAACAAAAATATTAAAATTCAGACAGACGTAAAGGAAGAAAGAAAAACAAAACAATAAAGAAAGTAAAGACAAATGTTAAAATGCAGACGATCAAAAAGAAACAAAAAGGAAAATATTGAAATACAGAAATAAGGAACGCAAGAAAGAAAGAAAGAAAGAAAAATGTTGAAAGGAAAAATAAAAATATATGTTCACAGACAGACGGACGGTAAGAAATAAAGAAAAAGAAAGAAAAGATAACAAAATTTTAAAAGTAAGGCAGACGGAAAAAAAAAGAAACAAAGAATGAAAAACAAATGTTGAAAGAACGAAAGAAAAGAAATGTTGAAGGACTAACGGACAGAAAGAAAGAAAGAAAGAAAGAAAGAAAGAAAATGTTGAAACGAGAAATGTTGAAAGTGAGGCTGATAGAAAGAAAGAAAGAAAAGAATGAAAGAAAGAAATACAAATGTAGAAAGAAAGAAAAATGGAAAGCTTTTAAAATGCATACGAGCAGAAAGAAAGAAAGAAAGAAAGAAAGAAAGAAAGAAAGAAAGAAAGAAAGAATGTTGAAAGGAAGAATGAAAAAATATTAAAAGACAGACGCGCGGTAGGAATAATGAATAGAAAGAAACTAAACAAAATGTTAAAAGTCAGACAGACAAAATGAAAGAAAGACAAAAGAAGAAAGAAAGTATAAAAAAATCTTGAAGTTTAGACAAACGGAAAGAAAGAGAAAAGAAAAAATCATTGAAAGACAGACAAATGGAAATAAATAAATAAATAAATAAAGAGAAAGGCTGAAAGAAAGAATCAAAAGATGTTAAGAAAGAAAAAAAGGAAAATGTGGAAAGACAGATATACGGAAAGGAACAAAGAAACAGAATGAAAGAATGAAAAAGAAAAAAGAAAAAGAAAGACAGAAAGAAAGACGGAAGTAGAAAGAAAGTAAAGAAAAGTGTTGAAAAGCAGACAAACGGTAAGAAATACAAAAGAAAAATGTGGAAAGGAAGAAAAAAGAAAGAAAGAAAGAAAGAAAGATAAATGTTGAAACGAAGACTGAAAAAAAATGTTGAAAGACGTACGAGAAAAAAAAAAAAAGAAAAAATGAAAGAAAGATAAGAACAGAAAGAAAGCGTGTTAAAGCACGCAACCCTGGCTATTTAGAACGCATTCAATGCACTTCCAGCGGGATCATTCATCAATATATTGTATGTTCGATCTTCATCTGGTGGAGTGGCCCCAAATCTAACTGAATTTATCGATTTTCTAATATAGGCCTAACATCTGCAGCCGGCCGAGCTTCCTTTAATCAAGGCAGAATTCAATGAAAAGCTTTTATTCCCATTCACATGTTTGTATTACAACTAATCCATTCTTCAGTACAAGTCAGGTGACCCAAAATTCTTTTAATCCGAAGAACACTTGATTAAAATATTTCATTCATATTTACTATTTGCATGTGTTTCTAACAGACTATTGCACAGGTCCTGAACTTCAACGATAATGCAATGTCATTTTTTTAAAAATCATTTCACTCCAAGCAGGGCGGTACCGCCACTGAAGTGCAGGGGGCTACATAAGAGAGTTAAAGTTTTAGACAGGAAAAGAGTGAAGACAAAGACAAACCAGCTACAGGGGAAGAAAGAGAAAAGACAAAAGAAGGATATGAACACAGGTGTGAAGACAGTTACGAAGGTAGAGAGAAAGGAAAAGAACAAGGTACACTGGGTGATGTGGAAATGACTGGACTTAAGTGGATGAGAGATGGGAATTGACTTTGCATTTAAATTCTTGGAGATTATAGCCGTCAGGAAAGCAAGTATATGGAAGGGAGTTCCACAAGCGGGAAGCGCAAGAAAAAAAGCTAATGGAGTAGAATTGTCGCCTGCATTTGGTTGATCTAACTGTAAATTGGTGGGACCTTGATGCCCGTCTGGTTGCCCGAGTAAATTCTTGTGGAGGGGACACCAGAGACCTAAGTTCTTGGAGTAGAAGCCATAAAAATATTTGTAGATGAGACAGAGGGAAGCCACATCCCACCGATGAGAAAGTTTTTGTCAACTTCTGTCTTCTTTTGTGGTGCATTGGATATCGGCTCGGAACAAGAAATCAGGGAGCCGAGTTCGAATTCCAGTTGAATTCATTGCATTCACTTACACACAAATACCCTTAGGAAAGGTATTAATCCGTCTATTCCTTCCAGTTATGGGTTAAATAACAGGACAGATTGGGTTCTATAGTCTTGGTCAGCAACCAGTCTACCGCAGAAAGCAATGGCAATCTGTCTGCGGGAGAATATTCTGTCCAGTCAGTCATGTCTCTTTCGAGACATGATCGCCCAAGCGTGTATCACGTATGGCACTTAACTGACTGACTGAATATAATAGTTGGAATAATGATTAAGGCTTCTACTGGTCATAAATTGGGGGATCAGTTTATTCCTTCTTAACAATAGGAAACCGATCCCCCACTAATTACTACATAATAATATAATACATTTCTTTCCCCTCTAGCTATGAGTCAAATAACAGAACAGATTGGGTTCTATAGCCTTGGTTGGCAACCAGTCTACCGCAGAAAGCAATGGCAATCTGTCTGCGGGAGAATATTCTGCCCAGTCAGTCATGTCTCTTTCGAGACATGATCGCCCAAGCGTGAATCACGTATGGCACTTAACTGACTGACTGATTTCCCAATAAGATTTTTCCGGTTTCTTCGCCTTCGATAAATCCTAACATCTTAGGGTCTTTATCACCTTGTTAAAATATCCCTAGAATTTCAGAGATTGCATGTCCCTGACCGTCTTGCTAGCTTCATTTGAACTCTGACAACTCCTGTCGCTTTGACATGTGACGCACAACCGGTATTCATTTGGAATTAATAGAGATATCAAAGCAAAAGTCAGACAACATTAGGAAGTTTATGTTCAAATTTTACCTGGAAACCAGAAAAATTGTCCGAAATGTAGAAAAAATAAAAATAGAGAGCTTTCGCTTGTATCCAAGGAAACCTTCACACACATTCCTACACACACATACAAACGGATATATGTGAAAACACACACACACACATACACACACAAAAAAAAAGAGATGTGGGCATACACACATTCACGTACAGGTGGGCACCTCGAGGTGGGGTAATTGTTAGCAAGCATGTCTCGCTAGAATCATTACAATTGAGTATTGATTTCGATTCTTTCTGGGTCTCCATTACTTTCGGCCTTGTGTCACATACAAGCCTAGCTTAGAAAATCGTCATACACTCACAAATCTAAACTTATTTATAAATGGAACTTTGTCTGTGTGTGTGTGTCGCAACTATTAAAGCTACTTATTTAGTACACCGGTTTAATTCATAAAGTCTCGATACCAAAAAGTATAGCCCATCAGAATATTAACCAAGAAAGTATCTAAAGTTATTTATAAATGGAACTTTGTGTGTTTGTATGTGTGTGCGTTTGTGTGTGTGTCCGTTACCTATAGACTCCGAAACGGCTGAACCGATTTTCTTGAAAATTTACAGTTGTATTATAAGCGTCTGCGAGTGTTCATAGCTAGGTTTTGTGTCGAGGTATCCCCGATAAATATCGAAAATCGATAATCGAAAAAATCGGGTTATATAAGGAGTGGTCCGATTTTAATCAAATTTGATACATCATAGACAAAAACATAAGAAACGAAATTCAGAAGTTTCAAGGTTGCAGTTCTATCCTTGGATGACTTATTTGACTACGATATTGGAAATCGATACCCCGATAGACAACCGGGTCTGATCAAAATCATTTTTTCAGCCCTTTTATTTTAGTTTTTGCTTCGGGTTTGGCTCTAAGTAGGTATAATTGTAGTTCTTAGTCTCAGCCATGATACCATTTACTCAGAGGACTTATTTAGCCTTCAAAATTCAGTTTACGACGAAAAAAACTTATTTGATATCGATACCAGGAAATCAAAATTTGACTTACATCCATTCATTTTTCTTTCAGACTACAGTTTCGCTTTAACTGGAAACAGCTATTGCTTTTTAGTCTTTCGTGCCAACGTTCAAAGAGTCTGAGCTCCAGGACCATGGATTAGTTTTAAAGCTTTCATTACACACGAGCAACGCCGGGCTATACTGCTAGTATATATATATATATATATATATATATATATATATATATATACTAGGTGCGAGTCGTAAATTGTCGCAATTAGTTTATTATTTCAAATATTCTTTAGGCTGAGTCTGAGCTCCAGGATCATGGATTAGTTTTAAAGTACTAGCAACGCCGGGCTATACCGCTAGTATAGACATGAGAGGGGATCAATAATGCCATACCCTGACACGTCAGTATCAGGGAAACTTTGTGTTGAAATGGTTACTGTATAATTTCAAACCTATGATAATTTTTTTTACTTATCTGAATCCGCCTTGCACTTTTATAAATCTATCATTCATCTGTGCATTGAACACTGTTGCCATATCTTGTCGGGCGCTACTGCTATTCAACTTGATGTTCTCGACAAAATCCCCAAAGCAAGGATCTGCAATGCAATCGGACCTGACTAGGCATCTCGACTTCAGTCACCGACGTGGTGTGGCTTCCTTCTGACCTTTCTACAAATATCTTCATGCAACTGCTCTGGCGGGCTTTCTTTCCTTCTGCCCGGACCGCGTGCTTACTAGACAGGCGTCAAGATCCCACCCTTCTACCGTTGGAATAGTTAACCGTAACCATCACTTCTTCTCCGGCATAAGTTTTTTTCTCGCATTCCCTGCCTGTGGAACTCACTTCCGTTTTCTTACTTCCTTGAAAACTACAATCTCCAAAAAATTAAAGGCGATGCCAACCTTCTGTCTTCTTAAATCCCGTTCATCTTTTATCCTTTCTTCAATAGTACCCTGTACCGTGTCTTTTCTCTCACTCTAACCCCTTGAGCACGAGTGGTAGTCTCACCTTGAGTGGGGTGAAGTGATTTAAAAACTGAGATTAATATGCAACACTATATTAAGTGCAATGACGTGAAGAAGTTCTATGAAGGATTGATACTAGAGCTGTAAAATCTTGTATGAATTCATTTCAAATTTTCTTATTAATAACTGTATTGTTTCTTTCCAGGTACCAGGATGGTCTTTAAAGTTCATAGTTTGACTCTGATTTGGTTTGTTTTTATGACATCTCAACCTCGGCGGGTCATTCATTGCCAACTAAATTTTTTATTGCTGGTAATACCTTTTTCTTTCAACAATTTATTGTTGTTTTTATGTCTAGTAATACTTTTTTTTCTTTTCGAGTATCAAGATTCATTGGGATTTGTTTTTTAAGGGCAGGGTCCCCAAGTCCTACCCTGTTATTTAACCCATAACTGGAGGGAAGTGAATGCAGGGTATTCAACTGGAATTCGAACTCGGCTCACCGATTTCTCTTTCCGAACCGATATCCACTGCACCACAACGCACATCCGTCACTAAACACTTACAGCATCTGGAATTCCCAAGCGGTCACCCATCTAAGTCCTGACTAGGCTCAACGTTGCTTAACTTCGGTGATCGAGCGAGAAGTGGTGTATTCAACGTGGTATGGCCGTAAGCCAGTTTGACTATGAAAGAGTGAGGCTAAAGTTTTAAAATCTTGTAATTAATAGCTGTTTTGTTTCTTTCTAGGCACGAGAGTGGTCTTAAAGGTTCATAAGCTGACCATGATGGAGAGATCGTTGAGCTGTGAAGTCTTGCAGGCATTCAGTTCAAATTTATTATTAATAACTGCATTAATTTTCCAGGTGCGTGGGTGGTATTAAAATTTCATAGGCTGACTTAGACGGATTGATCTTAGAGCTGTGAAATTTTGCATGCATTCATTTTAACACTTTATTATTAATACTTTTTTAATTCAGAGTTTTTCTTTGTAAAGACGAGTTGCCAATCAATGATATAGAACACAGTCTGCTCTGCTATTTCCTCTTATCTGTGTGGAAAATATGGATCTGTAACATTCCTGAGGATATTAGCACAGAAGTGAATGCAATGAACTTGGTTGGAATTTATGATTCCCTAATCTGAGCCACAATCCATTACGGTCTTTTCCTTAGCTGCATAGTATATATTTCGTTAGGGTTATATAGGTCAGTTAAGTGCCATACGTGATACACGCTTTGGGCGGTCATGTCTCGAAAGAGACATGACTGACTGAGCAGAAGATTATCCAGCAGTATGTTGCCATTGCTTTCTGCAGTAGACTGGTTGCCAGCCATGACTATAGAACCCAATCTATCCTGCCATTTAGCTCATAGCTTGCGTGAGAAGAGATGGATTATATCATTATGTTAATAAGTAGTAATTAGTGGGGATCAGTTTATTACTTCATAACAATAGAAAACTGGTCCTCCACTTTATGCCCAGTAGAATCTTTAATTGTTTCCAACTATTATATTCAGTCACTCAGTTAAGTGCCATACGTGATGCACGATTGGGCAATCAAGTCTCGAAAGAGATATGACTGACTAGGCAGAAGATTTTGCCGCAGTAGGTTACCATTTTTTCAGCAGTAGACAGGTTATAGAACTTCATCTGACTTTCTATTTAACCCATACCTAGAGGCAGAAGATAGATCAGTTAAGTGCCATGCGTGATGCACGCTTTGGGCGATCATGTCTTGAAAGAGACATGACTGACTAGGCAAAAGATTATTCTGCTGTAGGTAGCGATTGCTTTCTGCGGTAGACTAGTCCCCAGCCGCGGCTATAGAACCCAATCTGTCACGTTATTTAACCCATAAGTGGGAAGTGACGGATTAATACCTTTCCCGAGGGTATTTGCGAGTAAATGGATGCAAGGAATTCAACTGGAATTCGAACTCGGCTCCCCGATTTGTCGTACCGAGTCGATATCCACTGCACCAGAACGCACATCCTAGAAGATAGAAAGAAGATAGATAAATCCTTTGCCAAGGATATTAATGCGTAACTAAATCTGATGAATTCAAGTGGAATTCGAACTCAGCTCTCCGATTTCTCTTTCTGAGTCGATATTCACTGCACCACAACGCAAATTCAGAGGGCTACATACAGTTTTCCATTCAGGGTTTTCCTTTTCTTAAAGGAGTTGGTACCAAAGGCTATAAAATTAATATTTATCCATAGCTGGGGGAAGAGATGAATTTAAAACTTTTCTTAAAATATCCGATGCCTTAATCCGAGCCTCAGTCTATTACTCTACCTTGGCCTGTAGGAATACTTTTACTGTTTAAGAAAAATAAAAACCGGGTTAGCAACTCAACACTGATAGTAATCAGAAAAGACGTGTGCTTAAGAATACGATATATATATATATATATATATATATGTGTGTGTGTGTGTGTGTGTGTGTGTGTGTGTGTGTATGAATGTGTGCATCAGTGTGTGTATGCGTGTGTGTGTGTGTGTGAGTGTGTGTGTGAGTGTGTGTGTGTGTGTTTGCGTGTGTGTGCGCGCGAGTGTATGTGTGTGTATGAGTGTTTGTTTATGTGTATGTGCGTATGTGTGAGTGTGTGTATATGCGTATGTGTATGTGTGTGTGAGTGTGTGTGTATGTGTGTACATGCGTGTGTATGTGTGTGTGCGCGCGCGCGCGCGTGTGCCTTCCATAATATGTTCTTTATCATTTATTTAGTAAGTCTTTCTATACAATTTTCTCCGTCTTAACCGCTTTGCGAAAAGTCAAATTTCATTGAAACCTATTATATTCAATAAAATATTATTCTAGGAAAATATCGTTCACATTATAAAACTTCCTCTCAGATTACGGCGTCTCTGTGCTGAAGAGCAGGGCGGGTGTTATCTGTCTTAATAGATCACTTACATACACCCACGCAATTCATCCCAGTTCACTGTTCGCGAAATTCACCAACATGGAAGTGGGAACAATAGCCGAAGCCCAAAATGGCGACTTCTTCTTCCGGTCGAAATAAAAATGGCCGACAAAGAAGCGGTCGTCCGGAATCGCAATTTGTAATTAAATATTAATAAACATTTAATTTCAGTTTTATTTCGTCTTTGGAGATGGAGACCAGCATCATAAAAACGTCGTTTGTTCGAATTTGATGTCTTCGTGCTTAGCGCCGAGCAAATATGGCTTCACATAATGGTTCGGTACTGTGATTTTTGGTGCATTGGTTATGAAGGCAAATTTTAAACAAATTAAGATACTTTCGCAATCAGAACTGGATGACTTGCTTTTGTTTGTTTCTACGATAGGATATAATTATGAGATGGAACCGATATCTACCTGTCAGAATAGTACGATTGAGTGAAAGATGGAAATTGTCACGCACATATTGTCTGCAGAGTTACTTTGTTGGTCCGTTCCTATCTATCTATCTATCTATCTATCTATCTATCTATTATGCTGCCCTTCTACGAAGAATGGACTCATTCTCTTACTATATAATTACCTGCAAGAGGCAGTTAGGTACGACAGCTACTACGCAGTTAAGCCAACTATTAGTCAGGCAATAAGCAGCGTAACTCTACCGTTCGGATGTACTTATTTCTGTTTATTGTTGCTAACACTTCCTTTGTATATATTGTTCTTGTTATACTAATACACTATTTTGAACTTACTTCCTGTGTTTCGTGTCTTCCTTCCGGCCAAACTGGTCACTACAACTTGGCGGCGAAGTTTCGCCACAACAACTCCACAAGAAATTGGCGACGAGGATGTGTGTTAAGATTTGCGACGAACTTCCACAACACTATGTCTGTTCATATATATCTATCGCAGTTTATTCAAATCTATCTATCTATCTATCTATCTATCTATCTATCTATCTATCTATCTATCTATCTATCTATCTATGACTGTTCAGTATCTATCTATCTATCTATCTATCTATCTATCTATCTATCTATCTATCTATCTCTGTTATTCACATCTCTCTCAATCTATCTATCTATCTATCTATCTATCTATCTATCTATCTATCTATCTTATTTTACATCTATCTATCTATCTATCTATCTATCTATCTATCTATCCTTGTCTCTACGCAATCTATCTATCTATCTATCTATCTATCTATCTCTATTAATATCTATCAATCTCAGTTTATTCATATCTCTCTCAATCTGTTTTGCTATCTATCTATCTATCTATCTATCTATCTATCTATCTATCTATCTATCTGTCTGTCTTATTTTACTATCTATCTATCTATCTATCTATCTATCTATCTATCTATCTATTCTTGTCTCTACGCAATCTATCTATCTATCTATCTATCTATCTATCTATCTATCTATCTATCTACTTATCTATCTATCTGTCTGTCTGTCTTATTTTACATACTATCTATCTATCTATCTATCTATCTATCTATCTATCTATCTCAGTTTATTCATATGTCTCTCAGTCTGTTTTTCTATCTATCTATCTATCTATCTATCTATCTATCTATCTATCTATCTATCTATCTATCTATGTTCTTCATATCCCTCTATGTTCTTCATAATTATATATGAACATTTGTCAATGAAACAGCGGTAGTTGCATCGTTGCCCTTGTTGGTAAAAGGATTCACAGTGGAAAACAAATCATCACCCATAAATCATATTCGACCAAAGCCAGAGAGTGGAGTTTGAGATGATCCAGTCAACTATAACAACACCCGACTCTATTCTTACTCTGATTTCTAATTCGGATAAATTTGAAGAATCGTAGAAGTCTCAGATGCTTCCCAGTGTGATTGAATGAGCCAGCATTTTCGGCAATCAAATTTAAAGTTTTCTTTTTTCTTGCATAGAGCTTTGACTAAACTTTTAAATATACTTGTGTCAGTTAAGATTTCAAGGATCTCTTTCAATCATCCTGGCAGCAAAACTGATTTTATTTTTCCTTTGAAGTTGTAGGAACCTGAATTCCTGTTAATGGTAATTTTCGGCTTTCTGACACCCTCCCTTCCCCTCTCTCACTCTCGCTTCCTCACCTCTCTCTCTCTCTCTCTCTCTCTCTCTCTCTCTCTCTCTCTCTTGTATATTTTGGATATAATGTGTTTTTGAAGTTACCCGCCGAAATGAAATGATGAATTTAATGTATCACTTAACTCGGTTAATATCCAGATTTCGTCTCTGGTAAGCTTGATCGACTTATTTTTTGAACGTTTAATTTTCAAAAATTTAAAGTTTTTTTTTCTTCTTTCATGTAGCGTTGGATAAATTTTAAAATATATTTGTGCCAGTTAAGATTTCGGTTAGCTCTTTTAGTCGTCTTGACAGCAAAGGCCGATTCTAAGGAAAGGTATCTTAAAATTTCTTCTAGTGACTATTAATGAATCTCCTGACTTTAAATAAGTTAAAACTAAGCAAATTTTTATTTTATTTATTTATTTATTTTCTTTTTCTTTTTTTTAAATTGGCGTAGATAGACTCAACTATCGCCCAGTTCATACTCCATCTTCTTTTGAACAAGAGTAGATACCTTGTTTCTTGTTTAGAAAGGGGTTTCCGGTTTCTTTCCTCTCCTCAGTTTTTAATAGTCGTGCTGCCGCAAGAATTTTGTTATGTGTATGGATGGTGGCAACGTCTCTTCATTTCGAGGATAACGGGTTGGCAGTTTCTAGGTTGCTGCTTCCGACTGGTAATTAGGAACCCAAACTTTTGCGCAGCGTCTTGAGAGGCTGCTCTGATCAACAGTTGAATAATATCAAGGTTTCTCGTAGTGCTATGCCGCGCATGGATGTGTATCCCTGCAAGTGCTTCCGCTGGGCAATCCTGAGGCCACATTATGCTGCAGACTGCGCCAGTTTCCTTCCTACGCATGTTGCATTTGACAACCGACTGATACTACTACTATAGGTCTCTCTTTACCAAAAAATCTCTAATTATGACATCACACAAAGTAAGAATTAAATTTAGACCAGCTGAACAAAAACCACATAAAACTTTTAACAACTCTTTCTCGAACCTCCGTTGTATCCGTATCAAATTTTGTGGCGTTGAATCCTTCCTCCAATTAAACTCACCTGACATCTTAGCTCTCTGTAAATCTAACCTTGACCCTTCTATTCCTTCCTCTGATTTCTATATCCCTGGTTATCTTCCCACTTTAGGGTGGCCTCGCACGCTCAGCGGACCTCAAGTGGAATCCATTACTAAATCTGCTGCTATGAAAGTCGGTTCTCTGTACAGGGCCCGGAAGTTTTTTTCCGTCTGAATCTATCCTGTACATATATAAATCTACTATCCGCCCGTGTATTGAATACTGCTGCCACATCTTCCCCAGCTATTCACCTCGGGGTTCTTGACAAAATACAACGGAAAATCTGAAATGTGGTCGATACCGACTTGTCAGCTCAGCTGCAGTCACTCTCTCACCGGCGTGACGTGGCTTCCCTGTGCCTCTTCTATAAATACTTTCACGGCTTCTGCTCCGATGAACTTAGATCACTGATGCCCCCTAGGTAAGAATTTGTACGAGATACTAGATTACCAACTAGGTCCCACCCTTTTACAGTGAAACCGATAAAATGTAACCTTAATTTCTACTCCAACAGCTTCTTTTCTCACACTTACCGCCTGTGGAATTCCCTTCCACATACTTACTTCCCCGACAGCTACAATCTCCAGGAGTTTAAATGTAAGGTCAATAGACACCTCCTAACACACTAACTCGCACCCATTTTCTCAAACACTCTTCCTATGTACATCCTTATCCGTCTATCACCCTCCTTCTGACATTTCCTATATCTAATCACTCTCTCATCACCTTCCCCTATGTAACCCTCTGCGCAATATTGGCTGTGGAATGCCTTGCTTGGAGTGAAATGAACGCCCAGGAGAATAGCTGGGGCAAAAAAAAAAAAAATCCAATAACCATATTCATGGAATTGGCGTTCATATCATCGGACGTCTCCCTCTAGATAGGGTGATTTCTCTTGAATCCGTCTTACATGTGTCCCTGTCTTTCTCTTCTAAGCTCAGTTAGCTATCTTTTCTTTCTCTACCGCTCCCCTTCATCTCCTGACTGTTCCGTACTTGACAGCATCTCGAACAATATAGATAAGGCCATGTCCTCTCATCCGTTTGCTCATATATTTGTGTTTGGAGACTTCAGTGCTCACTACGCCAAGTGACTGGAAATCTCTGTCATAGATTTTGCTGGTGTCCATACCATGAACTTTTCAATCACTCAATCCATTACGCAAGTGGTGGATTTCCCTACGCGTTTATCTAATAACCCTAATAGACCCTCTAACTGCCAGGTATCTGTTTCATTTCTTTGCCTATGTCATGCAGCTTTTCTCTTTTGGAAGCTCTGATTATGTTGTCGTTTCCGTCAATATCCTTCTCCACATCCTCTCCCCCAGGAATCTCCGACCAGTAGAATATCTTACTGCTACCAAAGAACAAAATGATAATCGTTCTGTGATTTCCTGTGTGACGACATTTGGAACAAAGGTCTCTTGTTGGGTTAAACCTGGCATCAATGCCTTCATCCCAGCCTTAAACCCCATCCATCTCCTTGTTTCTTTTCTGCTTGCTCAGCCACTATTACCTTTTTCTGGCTTTATCGGAGCCAAGCCTCTTGACTATTATAAGTGCCAAACTGCGGGATGCTATACACTGCTTCATTCTGTCAGCAAACCATAGCTTCGCATCATTAAGGATTCTCGTGCATGGTGCCTCTGCTCGTAATTAGTGCAAGAGAATCCTACATGATGCTAGGTTGTTGTTTGCTGACAGAATGAAGCAGCGTATAACATACCGCAAATTCGGCTTATAGCATCCCGCAAGTTCGGCTTCAAACACTGTAAAAATGGGAAAAACAACAGCGAGTCTTCTATGTCCTCTTTAATCAATAAATTTGAGGTGCTCACATCTTCAGCGGACAAGGCCGAGTGCTTTGCTCGCAGATTCTCCACCAACTCAACATTTGATTCGTCTGGGATATCTGCACCAGACTTCCCACTTAGAACTGAGGCTCGACCGAGTGACGTTCACATTACCCTCTCACTGGTCTCTAACACAATTTCAAAGCTTAAGGAGAAGTAACAGAATCACAATTATTGTTCAGAAGAAATGTACTCCTGAACTCTCTTCTGTCCTCTCCAAACTCCAACTACTGCTTCTCTGCTTCTTGCTTTCCTGCCTGCTGGAAGTCTGCCTCTGTAGTTCCTGTATTGAAGATCTCTTGAGAACCAGGGGCCCCTCTAATTATCTCTCTATCAGCTTCCAACCGAATTTTGGCAAAGTGTTCGAGGCTATTATCAATGCTGAAGAGGTTTGACATCTCACAGCCCACAGCCTCTTCTCCGACAAAAAGTAGGTCTACCATCACAGAGTACATATAACAGGATCTCGATAAGAACGGAGAAGCTCGAGCTGTTGTCTTAGATATCTTCAAGCATTTGAAAGAGTGTAGCATGCTGGCCTTCTACGCAAGCTACAGAACTATGGTATAACTGGAGGCTTGTTTGATCTAATCCACTCGTTGCTTTCAAATCGCGTAATGAAGGTGGTATTGAATAGGCATGCTTCCAAATACTATCATACGAACGCGGTTGTCCCTCCCGACTCTATTCTGGGCCCTACGCTTTTTCTGATCTTTATCAACGATCTCCCTGATTTAATCAGTTCCCAAGTAGGCATCTACGTTGACGACATAGCAATTTACTTCAGTAAAGCATTCCACTGCCACTATAGCACAGGGGGTTACTCAGGGCGTTAGACGAGTTAGGATGTACATAGGGGGAGAGTTGGAGAGAATGGGAGGGTTAGTGTGTTAGGAGGTGTCTATTGACCTTACATTTAACCTCCTGGAAGTTATAGCCGTCAGGGAAGCAAGCATGCGGAAGGGAATTCCACAGGCGGGAAGTGCGAGAAAAGAAGCTGTGGAGTAGAAATTGTGGTTACATTTCATCGGTTTCACTGTGAAAGTGTGGGACCTAGTTGCCAACCTAGTATCTTGTGCAAACTCACACCTAGGGGGCACCTGTGATTTAAGTTCATTAAAGCAGAAGCCGTGAAAGTATTTATAGAAGAGGCACAGGGAAGCCACCTCACGCGGTGAGAGAGTGACTGCAGGCGGTCAGCTAAGTCGGTATCAATCAGGTTACAGATTCTTTGCAGTATTTTGTCAAGAACGCCGAGGAGGATAGTAGGGGCAGCCGACCAGATGTCGCAACAGTATTCAAAACACGGGCGGATGGTAGATTTGAACCATAATTAGTTATTTAATGCCCTCAAGATTTTAAAACAGATTCATATGATTAGATTACGTATTTGTTGAAAGAAATCAGTTTGTAGACCAAGGTTCATTGACGTTCTTTTTTATTTTTTGCAGAAAGTGACTTATATTGCTACTAATTAATTTTTTTTCCAAAAATATACTGCTGATAATATTTTTTCCTTCAAAAATATATTACTGAAAACATTATTTCCTTCAAAAATATATTGCTGATAATATTTTTTCCTTCAAAAATATATTGCTCATAATATTTTTTCTTTCAAGAATGTATTGCTGATAATATTTTTTCCTTCAAAAATATATTGCTGATAATATTTTTTCCTTCAAAAATATATTGTTGATAATATTTTTACCTTTCCAAAATATATTGCTGATAATATTTTTTCCTTCAAAAATATATTGCTGATAATAATTTTCCTTCAAACATATATTGCTGATAATAAATTTTTCCTTCAAAAATGTATTGCTGATAATATTTTTTCCATCAAAAATGTATTGCTGATAATATTTTTTCCTTCAAAAATATATTGTTGATAATATTTATTCCTTCAAAAATATATTGTTGAAAATATTTTTTCTTTCAAAAATGTATTGCTGATAATATTTTTTCCTTCAAAAATATATTGCTGATAATATTTTTTCCTTCAAAAATGTATTGTTGATAATATTTTGTCCTTCGAAAATATATTGCTGATAATATATGTTCCTTGAAAAATGAATTGCTGATAATATTTTTTCCTTCAAAAATATATTGCTGATAATATTTTTTCCTTCAAAAATATATTACTGGTAATATTTTTTCCTTCAAAAATGTATTACTGATAATATTTTTTCCTTCAAAAATATGTTGCTCATAATATTTTTCCTTGAAAAATGTATTGCTGATAATATTTTTTCCTTCAAAAATATATTGCTGATAATATATTTTCCTTCAAAAATATATTGCTGGTAATATTTTTTCCTTCAAAAATGTATTACTGATAATATTTTTTCCTTCAAAAATACATTGCTGATAATATTTTTTCCTTTAAAAATATATTGCTCATAATATTTTGCCTTGAAAAATGCATTGCTGATAATATTGTTTCCTTCAAAAATGTATTGCTGATAATATAGTTTCCTTCAAAAATATATTGCTGATAATATTTTTTCCTTCAAAAATATATTGATGATAATATTTTCTCCTTCAAAAATGTATTGCTGATAATATTTCGTTCCTTCAAAAATATATTGCTGATAATATTTTTTCCTTCAAAAATATATTGCTGGTAATATTTTTTCCTTCAGAAATGTATTGCTGATATTATTTTTTCCTTCAAAAATACATTGCTGATAATATTTTTTCATTCAAAAATATGTTGTTCATAATATTCTTCCTTGAAAAATGTATTGCTGATAATATTTTGTCTTTCAAAAATATATTGCTGATAATATTTTTTACTTCAAAAATGTATTGTTGATAATATTTTTTCCTTCGAAAATATATTGCTGATAATATTTTTTCCTTCAAAAATGTATTGCTGATAACATACTTTACTTCAAAAATGTATTGCTGATAATATTTTTTCCTTCGAAAATATACGGCTGATAATATTTTTTCCTTCAAAAATATATTGCTGATAATATTTTTTCCTTCAAAAATGTATTGCTGATAATATTTTTTCCTTCAAAAATGTATTGCTGATAATATTTTTTCCTTCAAAAATATATTGCTGATAATATTTTTTCCTTCAAAAATATATTGGTGATAATATTTTTTCCTTCAAAAATATATTGATGATCATATTTTATCCTTCAAAAATGTATTGCAGATAATATTTCGTTCCTTCAAAAATGTATTGCTGATAATATTTTTTCATTTAAAAATATATTGCTGATAATATTTTTTACTTCAAAAATGTATTGCTGATAATATTTTTTCCTTCGAAAATATATTGCTGATAATATTTTTTCCTTCAAACATGTATTGCTGATAATATTCTTTACTTCAAAAATGTATTGCTGATAATATTTTTACCTTCAATAATATACTGCTGATAATATTTTTTCCATCAAAAATATATTGCTGATAATATTTTTTCCTTCAAAAATGTATTGCTGATAATATTTTCTCCTTCAAAAGTGTATTGCTGATAATATTTTTTCCTTCAAACATATATTGCCGATAATATTTTTTCTTTAAAAATATATTGCTGATAATATTTTTTCCTTCAAAAATATGTTGATGATAATATTTTATCCTTCAAAAATGTATTGCAGATAATATTTCGTTCCTTCAAAAATATATTGCTGATAATATTTTTTCATTCAAAAATATATTGCTGGTAATATTTTTTCCTCCAAAAATATATTGCTGATAATATTTTTTCCTTCAAAAATATATTGCTCATAATATTATCCTTGAAAAATGTATTGCTGATAATATTTTTTCGTTCAAAAATATATTGCTGGTAATATTTTTTCCTTCAAAAATGTATTACTGATAATATTTTTTCCTTCAAATATACATTGCTGATAATATTTTTTCCTTTAAAAATGTATTGCTCATAATATTTTTCCTTGAAAAATGCATTGCTGATAATATTTTATCCTTCAAAAATGTATTGTTGATAATATTTTTTCCTTCAAAAATGTATTGCTGATAATATTTCGTTCCTTCAAAAATATATTGCTGATAATATTTTTTCCTTCAAAAATATATTGCTGGTAATTTTTTTTCCTCCAAAAATGTATTGCTGATAATATTTTTTCCTTCAAAAATATATTGCTGATAATATTTTTTCCTTCAAAAATATATTGCTGATAATATTTTTTCCTTCAAAAATATATTGATGATAATATTTTCTCCTTCAAAAATGTATTGCTGATAATATTTGTTCCTTCAAAAATATATTGCTGATTAGATTTTTTCCTTCCAAAATATATTGGCGGTAATATTTTTTCCTCCAAAAATGTATTGCTGATAATATTTTTTCCTTCAAAAATACATTGTTCATAATATTTTTTCCTTCAAAAATATATTGCTCATAATATTTTTCCTTGAAAAATTTATTGCTGATAATATTTTTTCCTTCAAAAATATATTGCTGATAATATTTTTTCCTTCAAAAATATATTGCTGGTAATATTTTTCCTTCAAAAATGTATTATTGATAATATTTTTTCCTTCAATCATACATTGCTGATAATGTTTTTTCCTTTAAAAATATATTGCTCATAATATTTTTCCTTGAAAAATGCATTGCTGATAATATTTCTTCCTTCAAAAATATATTGCTGATAATATTTTTTACTTAAAAGATCTATTGCTGATAATATTTTTTCTATCGAAAATATATTGCTGATAACATTTTTTCCTTCAAAAATGTATTGCTGACAATATTCTTTACTTCAAAAATGTATTGCTGATAATATTTTTTCCTTCAAAAATATATTGCTGATAATATTTTTTCCTTCAAAAATGTATTGCTGATAATATTTATTCCTTCAAAAATATATTGCTGATAATATTTTTTCCTTCAAAAATATATTGCTGATAATATTTTTTCCTTCAAAAATGTATTGCTGATAATATTTGTTCCTTCAAAAATGTATTGCTGATTTTATTTTTTCGTTCAAAAATATATTGCTGATAATATTTTTTCCATCAAAAATATATTGATGATAATATTTTATCCTTCAAAAATGTATTGCTGATAATATTTCGTTCCTTCAAAAATATATTGCTGATAATATTTTTTCCTTCACAAATATATTGCTGGTATATTTTGTCCTTCAAAAATATATTGCTCATAATATTATCTTTGAAAAATGTATTGCTGATAATATTTTTTCCTTCAAAAATATATTGATGATAATATATTTTTTCCTTCAAAAATATATTGCTGGTAATATTTTTTCCTTCAAAAATGTAATGCTGATAATATTTTTTCCTTCAAAAATACATTGCTGATTATATTTTTCCTTCAAATATATGTTGCTCATAATATTTTTCCTTCAAAAATATATTGCTGATAATATTTTTTACTTCAAATATGTATTGCTGATAATATTTTTTCCTTCAAAATATATTGCTGATAATATTTTTTTCCTTCAATAATATATTGCTGATAATATTTTTTCCTTCAAAAATGTAAAATTGCTGATAATATTTTTTCCTTCGAAAATGTATTGCTGATATTATTTTTTCGTTCAAAAATATATTGTTGATAATAATTTTTTCATCAAAAATATATTGATGATAATATTTTATCCTTCAAAAATTTATTGCTGATAATATTCGTTCCTTCAAAAATATATTGCTGATAATATTTTTTCCTTCACAAATATATTGCTGATAATATTTTTTCCTTCAAAAATATATTGCTCATAATATTATCCTTGAAAAATATATTGCTGATAATATTTTTTCCTTCAAAAATATATTGATGATAATATATTTTTTCATTCAAAAATATATTGCTGGTAATATTTTTTCCTTCAAAAATGTAATGCTGATAATATTTTTTCCTTCAAAAATACATTCCTGATAATATTTTTCCTTCAAATATATGTTGCTCATAATATTTTTCCTTCAAAAATATATTGCTGATAATATTTTTTGCTTCAAAAATGTATTGTTGTTAATATTTTTTCCTTCGAAAATATATTGCTGATAATATTTTTTTCTTCAAAAATGTATTGCTGAAAATATTCTTTACTTGAAAAATGTATTGCTGATAATATTTTTTCCTTCAAAAATATATTGCTGATAATATTTTTTCCTTCAAAAATATATTGCTGATAATATTTTTTCCTTCAAAAATGTATTGCTGATAATATTCTTTACTTCAAAGATGTATTGCTGATAATATTTTTTCCTTCAAAAATATATTGCAGATAATATTCTTTACTTAAAAAATATATTGCTGATAATAATTTTTCCTTCAAAAGTATATTGCTGATAATATTTTTTCCTTCAACAATGTATTGCTGATAATATTCTTTACTTCAAAAATCTATTGCTGATAATATTTTTTCGTTCAAAAATATATTGCTGATCATATTCTTTACTTCAAAAATTTATTGCTGATAATATTTTCTCCTTCAAAAATGTATTGCTGATAATATTCTTTACTTCAAAAATGTATTGCTGATAATATTTTTTCCTTCAAAAATATATTGCTGATAATATTTTTTCCTTCAAAAATATATTGCTGGTAATATTTTTTCCTCCAAAAATGTATTGCTGATAATATTTTTTCCTTCAAAAATACATTGCTCATAATATTATCCTTGAAAAATGTATTGCTGATAATATTTTTTCCTTCAAAAATATATTGCTGATAATATTTTTTCCTTCAGAAATATATTGCTGGTAATATTTTTATCTTCAAAAATATATTGCTCATAATATTATCCTTGAAAAATGTATTGCTGATAATATTTCTTCCTTCAAAAATATATTGATGATAATATATTTTGTCCTTCAAAAATATATTGCTGGTAATATTTTTTCCTTCAAAAATGTACTGCTGATAATATTTTTTCCTTCAAAAATATATTGCTGATATTATTTTATCCTTCAAAAATATATTGATGATAATATTTTCTCCTTCAAAAATGTATCGCTGATAATATTTCGTTCCTTCAAAAATATATTGCTGATAATATTTTTTCCTTCAAACATATATTGGTGGTAATATTTTTTCCTCCAAAAATGTATTGCTGATAATATTTTTTCCTTCAAAAATATATTGCCCATAATATTATCGTTGAAAAATGTATTGCTGATAATATTTTTTCCTCCAAAAATATATTGCTGATAATATTTTTTCCTTCAAAAATATATTGATGATAATATTTTCTCCTTCAAAAATGTATTGCTGATAATATTTTTTCCTTCAAAAATATATTGCTGATAAGATTTTTTCCTTCCAAAATATATTGCTGATAAGATTTTTTCCTTCAAAAATACATTGCTGATAATATTTTTTCCTTCAAAAATATATTGCTCATAATATTTTTCCTTGAAAAATGTATTGCTGATAATATTTTTTCCTTCAGAAATATATTGCTGATAATATTTTTTCCTTTAAAAATATATTGCTGGTAATATTTTTTCCTTCAAAAATGTATGACTGATAATATTTTTTCCTTCAATAATACATTGCTGATAATGTTTTTTCCTTTAAAAATATATTGCTCATAATATTTTTCCTTGAAAAATGCATTGCTGATAATATTTTTTCCTTCAAAAATATATTGCTGATAATATTTTTTACTTAAAAAATGTATTGTTGATAATATTTTTTCTATCGAAAATATATTGCTGATAATATTTTTTCCTTCAAAAATGTATTTTTGATAATATTCTTTACTTCAAAAATGTATTGCTGATAATATTTTTTCCTTCGGAAATATATTGCTGATAATATTTTTTCCTTCAAAAATATATTGCTGATAATATTTTTTCCTTCAAAAATGTATTGCTGATATTATTTTTTCGTTCAAAAATATATTGCTGATAACATTTTTTCCATCAAAAATATATTAGTGATAATATTATATCCTTCAAAAATGTATTGCTGATAATATTTCGTTCCTTCAAAAATATATTGCTGATAATAATATTTTTCCTTCACAAATATATTGCTGGTAATATTTTTTCCTTCAAAAATATATTGCTCATAATATTATCCTTGAAATATGTATTGCTGATAATATTTTTTCCTTCAAAAATATATTGATGATAATATATTTTTTCCTTCAAAAATATATTGCTGGTAATACTTTTTCCTTCAAAAATGTAATGCTGACAATATTTTTTCCTTCAAAAATACATTGCTGATAATATTTTTCCTTCAAATATATGTTGCTCATAATATTTTTTCCTTCAAAAATGTATTGCTGATATTATTTTTTCCTTCAAAAATATATTGCTGATAATATTTTTTCCTTCAAAAATATATTGCTGATAATATTTTTTCCTTCAAAAATGTATTGCTGATAATATTCTTTACTTAAAAAATGTATTGCTGATAATATTTTTTCGTTCAAAAATATATTGCTGATAGTATTTTTTCCTTCAAAAACATATTGCTGATAATATTCTTTACTTCAAAAATATATTGCTGATAATATTTTTTCATTCAAAAATGTATTGCTGATAATATTCTTTACTTCAAGAAGATATTGCTGATAATATTTTTTCTTTCAAAATATATTGCTGATAATATTTTTTCCTTCAAAAATGTATTGCTGATAATATTCTTTACTTCAAAAATATATTGCTGATAATATGTTTTCCTTCAAAAATGTATTGCTGATAATATTTTTTCCTTCGGAAATATATTGCTGATAATATTTTTTCCTTCGGAAATATATTGCTGATAATATTTTTTCGTTCAAAAATATATTGCTGATAATATTCTTTACTTCAAAAATATATTGCTGATAATATTTTTTCCTTCTAAAATGTATTGCTGATAATATTCTTTCCTTCAAAAATGTATTGCTGATAATATTTTTTCCTTCAGAAATGTATTGCTGATAATAATTGTTCCTTCAAAAATATATTGCTGATAATATTTTTTCCTTGTAAAATATATTGCTGATAATATTTTTTCCTTCAGAAATGTATTGCTGATAATATTTTTTCTTTCAAAAATGGTTTGCTGATGATATTTTTTCCATCAAAAATGTATTGCTGATAATATTTTTTCTTTAAAAAATGTATTGCTGATAATACTTTTTCCTTCAAAAATATATTGCTGATAATATTTTTTCTTTAAAAATGTATTGCTGATAATATTTTTTCTTTAAAAAATGTATTGCTGATATTATTTTTTTTAAAAATATATTGCTGATAATATTTTTTCTTTAAAAAATATATTGCTGATAATATTTTTTCTTTAAAAAATGTATTGCTGATAATATTTTTTCCTTCAGAAATGTATTCCTGATAATATTTTTTCCTTCGAAATTGTATTGCTGTTAATATTTTTTCCATCAAAAATGTATTGCTGATAATATTTATTCCTTCAAAAATATATTGCTGATAATATTTTTCTTTCAAAAATGTATTGCTGATAATAGTGTTTCCATAAAAAATGTATTGCTGATAATATTTTTTCCTTCAAAAATGTATTGCTGATAATATTTATTCCTTCTAAAATATATTGATGATACTATTTTTTTCTTCAAAAATATATTGCTGATAATATTTTTTCTTTCAAAAATGTATTGCTGATAATATTTTTTCCATCAAAAATGTATTGCTGATAATATTTTTTCTTTCAAAAATGTATTGCTGATAATATTTTTTCCTTCAAAAATATATTGCTAATAATATTTTTTCTTTAAAAAATGTATTGCTGATAATATTTTTTCTTTAAAAAATATATTGCTGATAATATTTTTTCTTTAGAAAATATATTGCTGATAATATTTTTTCTTTAAAAAATGTATTGCTGATAATATTTTTCCCTTCAGAAATGTATTGCTGATAATATTTTTTCCTTCAAAAATGTATTGCTGATAATATTTATTCCTTCAAAAATGTATTGCTGATAATATTTTTTCCTTCAAAAATGTATTGCCGATAATATTTCTTCCTTCAAAAATGCATTGCTGATAATATTTATTCCTTCAAAAATATATTGCTGATAATATTTTTTCCTTCAAAAATATATTGCTGATAATATTTTTTCTTTCAAAAATGTATTGCTGATAATATTTTTTCCTTTAAAAATGTATTGCTCATAATATTTTTTCCTTCAAAAATGTATTTCTGATAATATTTTTTCTTTCAAAAATGTGTTGCTGATAATATTTTTTCCATCAAAAATGTATTGCTGATAATATTTTTTCCTTCAAAAATATATTGCTGATAATATTTTTTCCTTCAAAAAATATATTGCTGATAATATTTTTTCCGTCAAAAATATATTGCTGATAATATTTTTTCCTTCAGAAATGTATTGCTGATAATATTTTTTTTTCCTCTAAAATGTATTGGTGTTGAATTTTTTTTATAAAAATGTATTTTATTAATATTTTCTTTTCTCCAAAACATATCGCGAGTAATATTCCCTCCTCTAAAAAGTAAATGCTAGATTTTCCACTATAAATGTATCTTTTTTATTTTTTCATAGAGTTTTGACCCCAGTATGGGGTTAACTATTTTCCTATAGATGGGGCCCTATCTGGTGATACCATTCCAGGTCAGGGTGGACTTGGGAACAACAGCAATCAAGAAGAGGTTACATGCTCCTCAAAACCCCCCAAAATATCCTTGCTGCCGGATGTAGTTTTATGTAATGCCCTGAACCAACTTATGGTCCGGTGCTTCTGCTATGTATTTAGAGATTCTTGGCAAAATCCTAAGAAATACCTGCAATATTAATGGGCCTATCTTAAACATCTCAACTTCAGTTGCTTAATCACCTGCGTAACGTAGCTTTCATCTATCTTTTCTATAAACTAGCAGTGTAGCCCGGCGTTACTCGGGTATAATGAAAACTTTAAAACTAATCCATGGTCCTGGAGCTCAGACTCTTTGGACGTTGGCACGAAAGACTAAAAAGCAATAGTTGTTTCCAGGTAAAGCGAAACCGTAGACTGAAAGAAAATTGAATGGATATAAGTCAAATTTTGATTTCCTGGTATCGATATCAAATAAGTGTTTTTCGTCATAAACTAAATTTTGAAGGCTAAATAAGTCCTCTGAGTTAATTGTATCAGGGCTGAGACTAAGAACTACAGTTATACCTACTTAGAGCCAAACCCTAAGCAAAAACTAAAATAAAAGGGCTGAAAAAAATACAGACATACAGGCAGATAAACACACACACACTCACTCACTCACACACTCACACACACACACACACACACACATCTTGCCTTTTATATATATATTATCGATTTTCTGCACTATTGTAAGAACTGTAACCTTGAAACATCTGAATATCGTTTATTATGTCTTTGTCTATGAGTGTATCAAATTAGATTAAAATCGAACCACTCCTTCTATAATCCGATTTTTTCTATTATCGATTTTCGATATTTATCAGGGGTACCTCGACACAAAACCTAGCTAAGAACACTCGCACACGCTTATAGTACAACTGTGTACATTTTCAAGATAATCGGTTCAGCCGTTTCGGAGTCATTAGGTAATGGACACACACACAGACACACACACATACAAACACATAGACGAAGTTCCATTTATAAGTAACTTTAGATACTTTCTTGGTTAATATTCTGATGGGCTATACTTTTTGGTACCGAGACTTTATGAATTAAACCGGTGTACTAAATAAGTAGCTTTAATAGTTGCGATTCCTAACCATAATTTTTGTGCTAACAATTACTCGAAATTCTCAGTTAATGAATTATTTCTCTTTTCCGTGTATGATAGTTTAACGGTATATCAACTCCCTGTGGGACATTTAACGCCGAAATATAATTTCCTTAGGTGCTTTAGTAATTTCTTAATAATGTTTATGTTGTGGGATCTCCTCTTTTTTATGATAATGGACTCAACTTGAGTATACATATACTCTTGCCATAATGAGAACAGTAGAAAATACCGAGAGTACTGGAAGTGATCCGTAAGATACCGAACGATACCGAAGTTACACAGAGAACACCGCGTCACTAGTCATAGTAGCTCTAAGCTCCACTCAGCCAGAATAGTATTACACGGATATACTATTTCAAACACGGCTTCACTTCAAAGACTTGTGTATATATATTTTTACTAATCGTATTCCTGGATTACTAACTTGCGTTGTAGTTGTATCTGTACGTTTAATATAACCTATTTTTCTATCTCAAATACCTGTTTTGTTGTTCATTATTTTGTGCGGTTCCTCACCCGGAATCCACAACAGTATATTTGGTTATTTTTTTCTTTTTGTTGTGGCCTGATATGGCCAGTAAGAAAGACACGGATATTGTCAGCAGATAGAAAAGTACGTCCGGACAGTTCAGTTACAGTGCGTTACGACTGCCTCATGACTGTCTCTGGATTGCCACGCGACTGCCTCCCCTGAAGTCATGTAGTTTAGTATTTATTGTCGGAGGAACACTTTTCAAAAAATGTATTGCTGGTAATATTATTTTCTGACAGAAATATATTGTTGGTAATATTCTTAGTATACTTCCTCGTAGGCTGATTTGTCATTTGTCAAAATCTATGGAATTCGTTCACATATAAATCAATATATAGCAAACAAGCAAAATAATATTAACATAAGACAAATTTTCGTAAGTAAAACCAAAATTTTATGAAGAACACAGTGTAAAGAAAGATTATTTTTAAGCGCACCTCAGATGTGGCACAAGGCCGAAAGTATGGGCACCCAGTGAGAATCGAACTCACTACTCAACTGTAATGATTCTAGCGAGACAAGTTTGCTTATCATTATACCACGTTGAGGTACCCGAAGTGCAAAGGTTGACTCCAAATCCTCGAGGTATCCAACAGAATGGTAAAATAAAGAACAAATAGTCAACATTAATCAATCTAACATGTTTCACTTTTACTAAATCTTTATCAGAATATGAAATATGGAGAAAAAAAGAAGAAATTCTGGTATTTTTACTTTTGTGTTGCTTGATTTTATTTGGTTAAACACATTTCACCTACAGTGAGGGTAAATTTTTGATTTGTTCCCCGAAGGCCTTTACCTCGGCAAATCTTTCCAAAACATCCTTAATTCCGTGCAAATGTATATGCTGAACTCAAATCGATAATTTTTTATTGAAGAAACTTACTTTTTTCCTGCTATCGACCAGAAAAAAATAGGACTATACCTCATCCCTTACCACCCTTCTCATATCTGATGCACCGCTGAATGATTTGAGGCGTAGGATACTTATTTCGGCCTATTTAGTTCCTTTGAACAATTACTCCGCGATTTCTTTGATTTTGGAACTCAATTTCCGCGTAGTAATTGCAAAAAGGAAGTAAAAAGACCCAAAAATCGTCAAATTACGTGTGAAGTCATTCTGCAATGAATAACATTTTTGAAGCGTGGTTACGGGGTGAGATAAACAGCGACAAGAAGTTCGATATTTTTCTGGTCGTTAACTTGAAAAAAGGTAGGTTTCGTCAATAAACAATTATCGATTTGAGTTCAGCATTTACATTTGCACGGAAATAAGGATGTTTTGGAAAGATTTGAAGGGGTAAAAGCCTTCGGGGAATAAATCAAACATTTGCCCATTCAGTTTGTTAAAAAAGAACGTTAATATATGTAGGGTTCTGAAATCAAGGAGAGACAACATGTTTATTCGAAGGTGCAAGAAATTAATAAGTTCGAAGCCTAACTGAAAAAACGTAAATATTACTTTCTATATGTGAGTATAAAATACGTACCTCCAAAGAAACGCGTTAAGGTTTAAAATGAATTTTAAAAATGAAGAACTGTTTTTGAAGCTTTTATTTATTTTATGTACCTCCATTTGTGGTACAGTGGATATCGGCTAGGAACGAGAAACCGGGGAGCCGAGTTCCAATTCCAGTTGAATCCATTGTATTCACTTACGCGCAAATGCCCTTGGGAAAGGTATTAATCCGTCTATTCCTTCCAGTTATGGGTTAAATAGCAGGACAGATTGGGTTCTATAGCCTTGGTCGGCAACCAGTCTACCGCAGAAAGCAATGGTAACCTACTGCAGGATATTCTTTTGCCCAGTCAGTCATGTCTTTTTCGAAACATGTTCCCCCAAAGCGTGTATCACGTATGACACTTAACTGACTGACTGAACATAAAAGTTGGGAACAATTGAAGCTTCTACTGGGCATAAAGTGGAGGATCGATTTTCTATTGTTTTGAAGTAATAAGCTGATCCCCCAGTAATTACTACTTATCAATATAATGATATAATCCATCTTTTATCAATCCAACAATGAGCTTAATGGCAGGACAGATTGGGTTCTATAGCTTTGGTCGGCAACCAGTCTACCGCAGAAAGCAATGGCAACCCACTGCGGGAGAATATTCTGCCCAGTCAGTCATGTCTCTTTCGAGACATGATCGCCCAAGCGTGTATCACGTATGGCACTTAACTAACTGACTGAATATAATAGTTGGAATAATGATTAAGGCTTCTACTGGTCATAAAGTGGGGGACCAGTTTATTACTTCTTAACAATAGGAAACCGATCCCCCACTAATTACTACATAATAATATAATACATTTCTTTCCCCTCTAGCTATGAGTCAAATCACAGGACAGACTGGGTTCTATAGCCTTGGTCGGCAACCAGTCTACCGCAGAAAGCAATGGCAACCTACTGCGGGATGATCTTCTGCCCAGTCAGTCATGTCTCGAAAGAGACATGATCGCCCAATCGTGTATCACGTATGGCACTTAACTAACTGACTGACCTCCACTAAATCGCTAAAAACAACATAGTATGAATAAAAAATATTCCAAACTTAATAAAACAAACACTTTTTATCAAAATGATTCTATTATTAAGAGGAAAGATCAAAGTAATTTTTAATTATTTTAAAAACTTTTTAAATTTTTAAATTTCTTCTAACATTTTCAAAATTTTGTCAGAATTTAATTTGGAAATTCTAGCAAAAATCAAATAATTGTCGGATTTTAATGAAACTTTCAGTACTCATTCACAATGAGTAGAGGTACCTAATTTATTTCTACTTCAAAGCTAACAGATTAGATTTAATATCTTCAATAAGCAAAATACTTTACTGTATTTCAAAACTAATTTGAATGGATTAGAAGGCCATTTTTTTTTTGCTAAAAAAGTGCTATTTTAGCCACCTATCATGTAAATATAATTCTGCTTATTACAAAATGAAAATATACTTTTCTAAAAATTTATTTGAGTTTTAGTTTTGTTTAACGGCATATCAACACCTCTGTGGGTTATTTCATGCCAAAATGTAGGGCTGTAAAGTATTTTTTTAATGTTCGATGATAGTGAGAAAGTTGATTTAGTCATATTTTTATGAAAAAAAAAATTATTTTTTGTTTAATTTTTATTTTTTTATTTTCGAAAACTGAAGATGTCTTCTAGTTTTGTCTTCGAAAATGTATTGCTGGTAATAATTTTTTCTTCATAAATATATTGTTGATAATATTTTTCCTTCAAAAATGTATATTTTTCTATAAAAGTCTATTTTTATGTATATATTTCTATAAAAGTGTATTTTTATACTTTTATAGTGTTTTGACCCCAGTCTGGGGGTTAACTCTGTGCCCATAGCTGGGACCCTAACAGGTGCTACTACTCAGGATCAAGATGGACCTGGGAACCACAGCAATTAGAAAAGTGGTAGTTCCATGCTCCTCACAACCTCCCAATCAGAGACCTTACTGCCGGATGCAGTTTACCGTCATAACCAGGGCCAAAATCTATTTGAGAAATATTAGCTGAATTAAAATTTAATTAATCTGATTTGAAACAAATATTACTTTTAGTTTAAAACATCGTTGAAATGCATTTTATAACATAGTGGTAGGTGTTTATTAAAGTTAACAGTTAAACTGACATCCGAAAGATTATCTAATTTTTCCTGCTAGAGATATATTTCTAAATATTACTTGAGAAATATAATGTGAGTGCCCTTTTTAGGTCATTTTAACTACCCAGTAATCTCCACAATTTAATGTTTTATCGAACTTTATGTACCTTGTTTTTAAATTTAATCTAGTTATCGTTCACATTTTTTTGAGAATGTCGTGTATAAACGTCCGCATTTGCGATAATTCCTACGTTTATACATTCAAAAAATTAAAAAAAATTCTTTTTCAAATATTGTGGTTCACTGAATTGTAGTAAGCGATTCCATTTACGATTAGTAAAAATATTCTTTAATTTAATAACGATATCAATTAACCTGTACAAATTAATACAGAATTTTAAACGATTTTAAACTTTATAAACTGTTCTTATTAAAACTTACAAAAAATGTTTGTAAAAACTAAAAATACGTCTTGTACCCTCTAATTGGCTATGAAGTTCAATTTGGCCTCTATTCGTGCATCTAAACGGATTGATGGAATTATGAGAGACAAGACCATCAAATGGAAGATGTTGCGGAAATAAATAAATCCCAAAATTTACTTTGCAATCGACAGAAGAGTAGTACAATTGATGGGATTTAAAGAAACGCTATGAAATGAACGTTAAAATTTCTTCCGATTGTCGCCAAATCGATTTTATTATCTCTGAATTGAAAGCGGAAGTAGGAATCGGGGGACGCATGCTGAAAAAGACCATCACTCACGCATGCGTGCGTGCAAACATTTTTACCTCATACTTCTGCCTTATAAAGTAATTCCCCGGTAACCGTCGTTCGCGTTTCGCTCTCCAGTAACGTGACAGAACGATGGCCAAAGTGTTTCACTGGTTCTTCTCATCAACTCGCTGACTTCGGGATTGTAGCCCGGATGATTAAGCAACTTCAGAAACTTCAGAGTTGCCAGGAATTGTTCCGTGAGGTAAAATATAAGAAATGATAGAATGCATAAGCAAATGTACGCAGGACATAAAATTTGTCTTTGAATATCGTGAGAACGTCGGCGGAAAATTTCAAAGAAAGGTCTTCACTTAACTGCTGATAACACTTTCTCAAATGCATTTTCAAAAATGGACTCTATCTTTAAATCAAAAGTTTTAAGCGTTTTAATTGAAATAGTTTATGTATTTTATTTTTTAATGTTTAACTATATCATAAAAATTAAAGCAAACTTTTAGGCTTCAGGCAAATTCAGACAAAAGTTTAGGTAGTCATACAAATGTTTCAAAATTAAAAATTGGTATCGTTAGAAAAATGAGCAAAAAAAAAAAAATACAACAAAATTCAAAAACTGTTATATTAATGAGACCCAAAAAATGATTACGATGTTTGGTCTGATTAATAAATGTTTCAATATTTAATCATATCGTCTTAAAAAAAATAACCCCTAAAAGTAAATAAAAATTTATTAGTTTGTTTAACTATTGTTTGAATATTTAATCATATCGTCGTCAGAAAAATGAGCAATAAAATGAAATCAAAACTTTTATTATGTTTTATTAATATTTCAATATTTAATCATATTGTCGTCAGAAAAATGTGCAACAAAATAAAATCAAAATTTTTATTATGTTTTATTAATATTTCAATATTTAATCATATTATCGTCAGAAAAATGAGCAACAAAATATAATCAAAATTTTTACTCTGCTTTATTAATATTTCAATACTTAATCATATAGACGTCAGAAAATTGGGCCCAAAAATTAAATAAAAAAAAATTTTGTCTTTTTTGTAATTATATCAATATTTTAAATCGTCGTCAGGAAAATGAGCCCAAAAATTAAATAAAATGTTTTTAGCTGGTTTTATATTATTTCAAAATTTAATCATATCATATTCGTATAAATGAGCCCAATATACGACATCAAGATTTTTTACTTAGTCATATAAATATTTGAATATGTAATCAAATTGTCGTAAGAAAAACGAGCTCAAAAATTAAATCAAAATTTTCAGTATGTTATAGTAGGATTTCAGTATTTAATCATATCGTCGTCAAAAATGGAGCCCAAAACTTAAATCGAAATTTTTTACTCTTTTTTTATTAATTAATACTATAATAGTTAACTATATCGTCGTCAGAAAAATGAGCAAAAAAACTGAATCTAAATTTTTAGGCTGTTTTATTAATACTTCAAAATTTAATCAAGCCGTCGTCACAAAAATGAGCCCAAAAATTAAATAAATTGTTTTTAGTCTGTTTTATTAATATTTGAATATTTAATCATATCGACAACCGAAAAATGTGTCCAAACATTAAATCATTTTTTACTATTATATTATTATTTCAATCTTTTATACTGACATCCAAAACTTAGCCTAAAAATGCAATAACACTTTTTAGTATGTATTGTGGCGACCTACCTACAAATGGACTTGTCCGCACCTTTATAATATGGCTACCAACTCTGAGTGAGAGTAGACTTGCCTCTGCTACTATTGACACTGTCAGCACTCTGACTTCGGGTAGAGGGCGCTCTCTGCTTCCGAGCAGACAGCACTAACCCAGTCGTGGTTCCGCCGAAGGGTAGAACCACGACTGGGGAAAAATAGACAGACATTTTTGGCCCGGCTATATGGCCGGGAATACCCACTATAAAATGACCATGTGTCACATCCAGCCTTGCGTAGGAAGGCTAGTAAATACAGTCACTGAGTAGTAGACTTGCCTCTGCTACTATTGACACTGTCAGCTGTCAGCTCTCTGCCTTCGGGTAACCAGTCGTGGTTCCGCCGAAGGGTAGAAGTACGACTGGGCAAAAATAGACAGGTATTTTTTGGCCGGGCCATATAGCCCGGAAATTCCCACTGATAAACTGACCATGTGTCACATGTTGCCCTTAGTGGGAGGGACAACTAAATATAGTCACTGAGTAGTAGCCACAGAGTGAGTGAATCAGTGAGTCAGGACGCCTGCGAGAGGAAGTACTCTCCGGTCCATGTTTACCTTTGTACTACGTTTTCCGAGAATATACTATTCAACCTTATATCCGAGTCCGTGTTATCTTTCTATGGCCCTTCGGTCATAACAGTATGTTTTATTAATATTTCAATATTTAATCATATCGTCGTCAGAAAAATGAACCAAAAAAATTAAATCGACTTTTTTAATCTCTTTTATTATTATTTAAATATTAAATCGTATCGTCGTAAGAAAAATAAGCTCAAAATTAAATCAAAACTTTTTATTCTGTTTTATTAAGATTTTAATTATAAATCATATCGTCTTCAGAAAAGTGAGCCCAAAAAATAATATTAAAATTTCTTTACAGTTTTATGAATATTTCAATATTTAATGATATAGTCATCTGAAAATGAGCCTAAAAATAAAATAAAAAAATCTTTAGTCTGTTTTATTAATATTTTAATACCTAATTATTATGTCGTCAAAAATGTGCCTAAACATTAAATCAAAATCTTTTAGTATCTTTTATTAATATTTCAATATATCCTCGTCAGAATAATGAGACCAAAAATTAATTCAATTATTTTAGTTCGTTTTATTTTTTTATTAATATTTTATCATATCTTCGTCTGAAAAAATGGGTGTAAAAATTCATTTAAATTTTTTAAATCCGTTTTATTATTATTTCAATATTTATTGTCGTCAGAAAAATGAGCCTAAAAAATGAAGCCAAAACATAAACTATCTTTTGTTTTATTAATATTTTAATTTTAAAATAAGTTCAATATTTAAAATTATCCTTCGTTAGAAAAATGAAGCCAAAACATAAACTGTTTTGTTTGTTTTATTAATATTTTAATATTAAAATTCGTTCAATATTGAAAAGTCAGTCAGTTAAGTGTCATACGTGATACACGCTTGGGTGATCATGTCTTGAGAGAGACATGACTGACTGGGCAGAAGATTATCCCGCAGTAGGTTGCCATTGCTTTCTGCGGGAGACTGGTTGCCGACCAAGGCTATAGAACCCAATCTGTCCTGTTATTTAACCCATAACTGGAAAGAAGAGACGGATTAATATCTTTCCTAAGGGTATTTGCGCGTAAGTGAATACAATGGATTCAACTGGAATTCGAACTCGGCTACCCGGTTTCTCGTTCCAAGCCGATATCCACTGTACCACAACGCACATCCATTGAAAAGTACCTTCGCCAAAAAATGAGGCGAAAATTTCAACTAAAATTTTAAGCTGTTGTATTCATATGTCAATGTTTAAACATGTCGTCATAAAAATGTGTTCAACTGTCGAAACAGAAGTTTTTGATCGTTTTATTAATATTTCATTATTTAATCATATCGTCGCCAGGAAAATTAATCAAAAATTTGATCAAAATTTCTCAATTCTCTTATTATTTTTATGTTTTAAACCTACCATCATCAGATAAAAAAAATGAACCAAAATGTTATGGTAAAAATGTTATTCTGTGGTATTAATATTTCAATATTTAATCATATCGTTAGAAAAGTGGGCCCTAAAATTCAAATAAATGTTTTTACGTTGATTTTAATGTTTAAACATATCATCGCCTGAAAAATGAGTAAAAAGTTCCAACATTTTAGGTGGTTTTATGAAAGTTTCAATATTTAAACGTATCGTCATCGGAAAAATGTCCCCAGACTTTCAAAGAAATTTTTAGCCTGTTTTCATTAATATTTCGATGTTAAACATGTCCCCAGAAAAATAATTTGTCCTGCTCTATTTTCATTACCGTGTTCCTGTACAAGTTTGCAAAGATTCTTCTGGTCTTCGTGTAGTTCACGTTCTAACAAATGAAGGAAATCTGAGTTTGGGAATGCTGGCACTGTGGCAACACCCCAACCCATTGTATCAAAATAGGGAGTTGGAAGTAATTGGACCTCTGAGTGTTAATAGGTAAGTGGGAATTTCCGTCTTTTCGTGCACTAAAGTTCTTCTTCTTCTATGTGCCCTGTCCCTTCAGGACGTAGGTGATCATGGCTTTCCACATTTCCCTATCCCTGGTGGCTCTGAGCACGCCTTCTCCTGTTACACCATGCAATCCTCGTTCCGTCACCCACCTTTTTAGGTCATTCAATTATGTTATCCGTTGGTTTCCCCTGTCTCTTTTTACCTCTATTTGGCCTGTAAGTATCAAATTCTTCAAGCCCTTCTATCTTCATTGCGTGTCCCAGGAACTTCAGCTGTCTTTTCCTGATGCTCAGTATTAATTTCTTTTTTGTTTCCATCATTTTCAAGACCTCATCATTGCTCACATGCTCGATCCATGATATTCGCAGCATCCTTCTGTAGAACCACATTTCAGTTGCTTCAAGTTTTTCCTTCATCTTTGATGATATTGTCCAGCATTCACTGCCATATTGAAGGGCGGACAGCGCGTAGCAATCCAGTACTCTCTTCCTTGTTCTACCGAAATTGTCCTGTTTCTTAATACTTTACTCAACTTCTGGAATGCCTGCTTTGCCATGCCAATTTGCCTTCGGATCTCTGTGTCGCACTTTCCGTCTTCTGTTAGAACGGTTCCCAGGTATTTAAATTTTTGTACCTGCTTGATTATCCCCGACCTGTATTTGGCATATTGGGCTGCCCTTTTTACTGATGACCATGCATTTAGTTTTCTTGCACTTTATTTCTAGTCTTTTCTTGTTACTTTCTTCAGATACCTTTTGTAGGAGGTCTTGTAGTTTCCTTTCTGTGTCTGCTATCAGCACTGTATCATCTGCGTACCTTAGGTTGTTTAAACTGTGGCCTCCGATTACGAATCCAGGCATAACTTCTAGGGTCCTCAAAATATTCTTGATGTACAAGTTGAACAGATCCGCTGAAAAGATACATCCTTGTCTTACGCCCCTTTCTATCTTTCTATATCTACTCAATTCATTCCCTGCCCGTATGCAAGCAGTTTGCTGCCAATAAAGATTCTTGATTACTCTCAAGTCTTTCCCAAATATGTCCAGGCTGCCGAACATCTTCATCATTTCTTTGTAGCGTATTTTGTCAAAGGCTTTTGCATAAACAATAAAGCACAGGTATAAGTTCTTCTTCATTTGTATTGCCCTTTCGGAAAGCATCCTAATCATAAATATGGCATTCCGTGTTCCCGTGTCTTTAATGAAACCCCACTGTTCTTGTCCTATCTCTTGCCTGATTCTGCTTCTCGCTCTATTCATCAGGATTCGGACGATTAGTTTTGTTATATGGTTCATTAAACTGATGGTTCTCTGGAGTTTGCACTCGTTTACCCCTAGCTTCTTAGGTAGTGCCATGAAGAAGATAGGCTTGCTGAGGTCATCTGGTATAACACCACTATTATAAATTTCATTTATTATTTCAGTAATTTTTTCTATACCAAATTCTTCCAGGGCATCAGCAGCTCTATGACTATGCCGTCTGGTCCCGCTTCTTTGTTTCTATTCAGTTTGGCTACTGCAGATTCCACTTCAGACTTTAATATTTCCGGTCCGTTCTCATCTTTGCATATTATTGGTTGCTCTCTCTTGTCGTAGAAAAGATCTTTTATATATTCTTCCCATCGTTGGAGTATTTCCTCTTTCTCCAAAATGATTGTTCCATCCTTAGATTTTATACATCCTGTTGAAGAGCAGGTTTTTGTCCTGTCATTTCTTTTATTTCCTTATGCATGTCTGCTTTATTATTCCTGCTCAGTCTCTCTACTTCTGTAACTTTGTCATTGAGCCATTTCTTTTTAGCCTGTCTACATTTTCTTATTTCCTTGTGTAGTTCCTTGTACTCCATTCTATGCCTTGATATCATTTTCTGCCTCCTTTGCATCATGTCCAGAATCTCTTCAGTCATCCACTCGTTTTTCTTCCTGCGCCTAATTTCCTTTGGGGAAATGTTGTTTGCTGATGTCACTATTGCTTCCTTTAGCGCGTCCCATTTCCAGTGTCCTTTCTCAATTTGTTCTTCGTATTTGGTTTTCACGCTGTTAGTGTATTCTTTCTGTAGTTTGAGGTCATTCACGAGTGCGTTGTATATCAGTTGTGGTGCTGCATTAGGCTTCTTCTATCTCCGGAGTTTCACTTTTAATTTGCAAATGACTGGGACGTGGTCGCTTCCACAGTCAGCACCTGGATAGGCTTTGCTTTGAACCACTGCATTTCTGAATCTGCTGTTTATGGTTATGTAGTTTATCTGTTTTTTTGTGTGCCACCTCCTGGGCTTCTCCATGTCCATAGACGTCGTGGGTGTTCTTTGCGGATTCCTAAACCAAAGTTTCCAGTTGTCATACCTTCTCTCTCCTTGCCTACTTTGGCATTCAAATCTCCCATGATAATCCTGATTTACATTGAGCCTTGGCCTTCTATAGAGTGGAGTAAAAAGATTATATTTCTTCCTCGGTGCTTTGTGTTGTCGGTGCATATATGACTACAATTGCTATGTTGAACGGTATCCCTTTCAGTTTGACCAGGAAAACTCTTTCGGAGAACTGGCAGTATCACAAAACACATTTCTTCATTTTTTGTCCAGTATTAAACCGACTCCTTTTCATTATTTTTGCCTCCGGAGTATATTATCCTATGGTTGTCGCTGCTGAAGTCGCCATTATTTGGCCATCTGGTTTCGCATATTCCCAGAATATTGATTTTTAGTCTGTTCATTTCCTGCTTGACATTCTCTAGTTGTCCGCAGCTGTTTAACGTCCTGACTTTCCATGTCCCCAGTGTAATCCTTTTTGTTGCGCACAATCGCAGGGTAAGGGTCCAGAGACAGTTGTTACTCATGTCGTTCCTTCCCGGGCGAGGGACATATTTTGGGAAAAACTGTCCCCTTTTCGCCGTTGTTGCTAACAGTCGCTGGATGACGGTTAAGTGACACCTATTGCCCATATCGGCCCTTACCGGGCGAGGAATTTCTCTCTTTGGGAGCAACCCCCTTCACGCCGTTAGGTTTAATATGTATTCATTGTATAGCCATGATTTTACGCAGGATAGAGATAGTGGAGTGGTATCCTTTTGCCTTCTCCATGATGGTTTATTGAGACACCAACTCTAGTTAGCTGGCCGTTGACTCATCAAGAGTTCCTCCACCCTTTGCAGGTTTATTTTCTTTATCCTACCGGGTTGCTAAAATCCCGTATATATAAAAAAACAGAGGGGTGGAAGAAAGAACAAATATTAAGTATATACTTAGTATAAGTTCAAAGAAGTAGTCCTGAAAAAAAGAGATGTCCATTCCCCTAGCTACTCCTAACAAGCAAAAGAGAAAGCATCACATATCCAGTAAACAGAAGATATTTTCTTTGAAATTTCGTTGTTCCTCAAAGAGGACTTCTGTTTTAATTTGTTTTAATTTTGCAATACCATGTGATCTAAGGGGGGGGGCAGACAGTCGAATTATAATACTATTAAATATGTTACAAAACAAAAATCAGTTTTAAATTAAACATTAATATATTTATAAACTTAATACAAGAAAAAAAAACAAAAGAAAAAAATAAATTATTCTGAATAAACAATATTGGTAGTAACCATTTGGTTATAGTATTTTTCTATTTCAATTATGTTTAATATTATGATTGATTTGCTTATGATATTTAATATCCTTGCAATTATAATCGCTGTTTAGGGCTATATTATATTAAGGGCTATGCTGATAGAAAATGTTTTCAGCGGAGGAATTATTGTTAATTCTGTGTTCAAATGAATGTCGTATATCTATATATATATAAAAGTCAATCTGTGAGTCTGTGTTTGACTGTAACCTATGATCGCCTACATTTTTTAAGCTATGCCATTCAAACTTTCTAGGGACACATATCTATAGGGAAGCCAAGTCGACAAATACATTTTGAGTTTAAGTTCAGCTATATTCCCTTTCGCCATTTTTGGCCAATGGAGCAGATTGTTTACATTTGCTCCGTAAAACATCAAAAATCTAAGATGGTTGCTAGATTACGTCACATAAATCAAATCACACGTGTCAAACACGGCTAAAAAAATGAGCCTTTATATTTCATTTTTATTCCGACGTTTTAGAAATTCATTTGGTCAACAAAAAATGTGAATATTTTCCCCCCGTAATTTTGAAACAAAAGAAATATTTTTAAAAAAGTGTTTTTTCAAACAAAAACAAAATATGTAAAACAAAGTGCCTATGGTTAATTTAATTATTTAAGTCTTTTCTTTTTACAGATTTAATATTTCATACTTCAGAAAATTAAATTTTAAAAAATAAAGCTTTTTTTCGCTAAATATTTCATGCAGGAAACTGTCTTTAATTCTTGTGGTATTAATGTAACTTTTTTCCTCTAAAATTAAATGCCTACATTTTTAAATATTCTGAAATTCATTTAATCAACAAAAAATGTAAATATTTTTCCCCGTAATTTTGAAAAATTTAACTATTTAAGTCTTTTTTTTTTCAGATTTAATATTTTCCCCCGTAATTTTGAAACAAAAACAAACGCAATGTTGTTTATAATGTTACACAAAACATCGATTCACGTTTACGCAAAATAAAAGAAAATAGATTTTTTAATGGAAGTTTTGAAAAATTTTTAAACAATAATTTTTTATATAGTTATTTTTCTTATGTAATTGAGTTTTAAAATGAAGCGGCGACTACAAGCGCTCAGAAATCGCAACGCGCCGCATTAATCATCTAATTAAAAAATGTTTTGATTTATGCGAGCAACGCCGGGTTAGGATGCTAATGTTCGATAATGGATGGCAGAATGTCTTGGAAATCGATGGTCTTTATTTTAAGCAATAATTTTTGTTGTTTTTGCTAATAAAATTTCAATTTTTTTCAAGTATTTTCTGGTAACCTTAGATTACTTGGCGAGTAGGGACCACAACGCCACTATTTTGTCACTGTCTTCGGCCATCCTCCACGGTAGGGATGGACTTATATTTTCAATTTAATTCTCTTTATTGTTAATAGCTTAAATGTTCTATGTTTACTGTGTGTTAATATTTACTCTTTGATAATGGCATATGTGAGCCGAAAGCTTAGACCCGATAAAGAAATCAACAATTACTGTGATTTTTTGTTGTCTTTCAACGACATCACCATCAAGTATACCAGACGGTATGAACGGATCCTACACAAAATTAATAGACAGAACTTGTCTATATTATTCAATGAAACCTGCATTAATGAAAAAATGCTGCCAAAATACACACAATATATATATATATATATATATATATATATATATATATAAAAGAGAAAGGAAAAGAAAAAATAAAGAGAAGAAAGAAATCATTAACCCTGGAACACTAATCAACAATTAAGGTTGCACCACTACTAACCATGGGTATATCATACCCGATTTAAAAAATATAAAAAATAATAAAAAAATATCAAAAAAATATTAAATATAAATCTTTATTTGAAATATATTGCATGCAGGCACGTTTTACTTTGAGTTAACATTAATAGGAACTGAAAAACATATTATTTAGGTAAGAATATCAGGTACTGTAAATGTAATTAAACTGAATTTAAAAAGGCGTTATTTGCGCCATGGTTAATGTTCTTTAGTTAAAATTTCCTTCTCTATATAGTAAAATAAATTAAAAACATTTCACTGCCTGATGATGATGTTTTAGAACCGAAACTGTATAGCTATCAACTTGTCGTATGGGATTATAATAATAATAATAATAATAATAATAATAATAATAATAATAATATACTTTGCTCTACTTTTGTATTGAGCACTTTGTAAAGTAAATATCTAACTGTGGAATATATTTCCATTAGTAACCATTACTCATATTATATATATATATATATATATATATATAGTGATGATCATCCACGTATACTGTCTTAATATGTATAGGAAAGAATATTAATAAAAAGTTTTGAATTTAAAAACGTACTTTTTTAAACAGTATTTGTTTATTTTTATAGTGTTTTATATTTCAGACCGCCCTCGGTCCTTCATCAGAAACAAGTGATTTTTAAATTAGAATTGGAAACGTATTTTTACGATGGCGTCCTAATACTTTTTTGTTTACATCACGTGGTGTCGATAAACCAATCAGCATGCGGCACGTCCGTTTGTTTATTTTCGGTAAACCAATCAACACGCGGCACGTCCGTGGAGAGAGTCTGTTTGTTTTCTAATTTAAAAATCACTTGTTTCTGATGAAGGACCGAGGGCGGTCTGAAATATAAAACACTATAAAAATAAACAAATACTGTTTAAAAAAGTACGTTTTTAAATTCAAAACTTTTTATTAATATTCTTTCCTATATATATATATATATATATATATATATATATAGTAGTACCCTTGGTATTTTGTAAGGTCAATTCCAAAGGGGATTGTAATCCGATGAGAAATCAATGTTAGAATTTAACAAAGTATTATAATGAAAATAAATTGGATGTTTTTATAAATCTATTGTTAATAGCTTATTTAGCGGAGCTCTTACTGACCTCTCTTTTGACCAAATATTTTGTGAAGATTTTTGGTCTGAAGGGCGGTTTGTAGGAGCTCTGCGAAGTAAGCTATTACCAATGGATTTATAAAAGCATCCAATTTATTTTCCTTATATATATATATATATATATATATATATATATATATATATGAAGAGAGACAGACATACAATACACATGATGCTTTGTATATATGTGGGTTATTTGGCATGTCTTTATTTTTATTTGAAAATAATGGAAATAAAAACAAGGTCACACTATGCCAGTGAATTTAAACCGTCGTACTGTCACGAAATTTATATGTATAAGATTTTTTAAGTACAGTTTAGATGTGGCACAAAGCCGAAAGTATGGGGTACCCAGTGAGGATAGAACTCATTACTCAATTGTAATGATTCTAGCGAGATAAGCTTGCTAACCATTACACCACATTGCTCCGGCATACATATGTGTTCGTGTGTGTGTGTATCGAAATAGTAATGGTATAGCTTTAGTATTTTACTAAATAAGCTGCACAAATAGTTGAATGAAAACATTGGGATAAATTCAGTTCATATTTTTGTGTGTATTTAAAAAATACCTATGTATTCTTTTTTTAGCATTTAATTTTTTAAAATCTTTTCATCCCAAGCAAGGCAGTTCTGCCACTGGTGTGCAGGGGGCTACATAAGACGAGAGTGAATAGTTACATAGGAGGAGAGCGAAGAGAAAGATGAACCAGTTACAGGGGGTGTCAGAGAATGGGTAAGAGAAGGATGGGAGAGAGTAGAGTAAAAGAAAAGTGAACAAGAGAAAAAAGGTGTTGGGGAATGGATATGAGAAGGATGAGAGTCTTGTGGTCCAGTGGATATCGACTCAGAACGAGAAATCGGAGAGCCGAGTTCGAATTCCAGTTGAATTCGTTGCAATCATATACGCACAAATACCCTTGGGAAAGGTATTAATCCGTCTCTTCCCTCCAGCTATGGGTCAAATAACAGGACCGATTGGGTTCTATAGCTTTGGTTGGCAACCTGTCTACCGCAGAAAGCAATGGCAACCTACTGCGGGATAATCTTCTGCCGAGTCAGTCATGTCTCTTTCGAGACATGATCGCCCAAGCGTGTATTACGTATGGTAGTTAGCTGACTGAGAGTCTAGGGGTTAAGAGACAGCAATTGACGTTGCATATAAACTCATGGAGATTGTATCTATCAAGAAAGCAAGTATATAGAAAAGGGTTCTATAGGCGGGATGTTCGAGAAAAAAAAACTGGTGGCTACATTTGTTTTTTTTTTCACTGTAATGCCGTGCGTTTCACGAGCAAATTCTTGGAGAAAGGGCACCAGGGAATATATACCCTTTAAAAATGTTGCTAAATATGCTGCGATATTTTCTTTTGTTCCTCGGTGTGACGTTTTGTTATATCCGTGGAGGGGATAAACAGAGAAAGAATAGTGCAAGAAATATTTTTTAACACTGAGGATATATAAAGAGAGATTTATTATACCTCAGTACAATAAACCAAATACACGTACACCAACGAACAGTTAACAAGATTAACAATCAAGAAGGCAATGTCTCTGTATAGGACGTATGCGTCCGTCTTGAGAAGAAGGCTTCCGTCTAGTGACGTCTAACTCTCATCTAAGGCCGATGGCTCTCGACTAAAGTCGATGACTCTCGTATGATCACTCTCGTATAATGACGAAGACTCCCGTATAACCACGACCACTCTGAAGTTCGTTCTAGTCCCGGTCTTTTATAACCCGGGCCATACCCATTCCTGGGTAAGACAGGATATTACTCCACAACACATTTTTAAGGCTCAGAAACACAGCACTAGGTTAATCTTAGTAAATAACTAATTACAAAACGTCACTAATCTTTGTAAAATAATAAGTGCCCCTCAACGTAGGGTAGAATTTGTCAAACTAGTAGAGCAGAGTCTGAATAATGAACCCGATCCACAATGTGTACTATATTTGTGGCCTTTTGCCAAACTAAGCTAAGCTATATTGATTTTTTGAGTGCTGTCACAGCACAGTGGTTCTACAATATATTTGGTTTCCGTAGAGGTTCAGTCCCTGATATCTCCTTCAAGAATTGGTTCTCCGAATGAATTAGAATTTAGCAATAATCTTGTATTCTCTTCATAAATAGATTTGCGTAATGATGTCAATTCTGTAGTTAATTAGCATAAAGTGATTTGCATAATAATTAATTGCCAATTAATGACCTTAATTAATCCCCGTTTCTCCTCCTATTCAGGGAATAATTTCGGCGGACGTAGTCATATCAATATTAGTCATAGAAATATTAATTCATCCGAAAATTTGTAACACATTTTTGTCAAATCAAAACAGTTCATCAAATTATGACTTTTCAGATGCTTCGAAAGTAATTTTGTTTAAACAGAAAGGATTTAAAAATGTACGCTATCGATAAAAAATTTGGGATGCGCTTCTAGATTTTGAATGAATGCTTAAAGTTTGAAGCTTACTTGATCGATTTTATTTAGCGGCATATCAACACGTCTATGGGTCACTTAATACGGAATTTAAAAAAATCAACACAATCTTATGGCTTCAACTAAATATATTATGAGGTGTGCTTCTAGATTTTGAAGGATCGCCTAAAGATTGAAGTTTACTTGATTGATTTTATTTAGCAGCATATCAATACGTCTATGGGTTATTTAAACAGTTTTTCAACGATGTCCGAAAAATAATGTCGCGTGTGTTTTGTAAAAAATGATGAAAAATAAATATTTTTCCTTACCTAATCGATTTTCTTCCATTTTCATTACAGGTATTGTCTTTATATGTTTATGCTATTCTATTGAAGGAATTTCGCCACTCTATAGTACTCGGAAAGTCGAATACTAAAGTTCCCGAAAAATATTGTCGGGCCCCTGTAGTCTTATTATAAAAATGAGCCGTTGGGAGTTCACTGTTACCCCATAACTGGACCTTAATAGTCGGGTCAGGGGGAATTTGAGAACAAAATCAGTTGAGAGGTGGTTCCACGCTCCTCAAAACATCTAGCTTTTCGTTCAGAAGTCTTGCTGCCGAATGTAGTTTATCGTCGTACCCAGGAAACTTGAAGCTTGCGTGCCTTTTTTAAAAACAAATGTACACGTTCACTTTTGCCCACTTTCTCTCCCTAAAGGGTTTTATCACATTCAGTAATGCTAACAATAATAATAACTAGATAGACTCGGAAAAAGTTAACGGCTTTCCTATTTTAAAAATCTAACGTATCTTAATTTTTATGTTCATGATTGAATAAGATTATGGCAAGTTCTACGACAGTAAACATATCTGTAGAAATTTCCCTGTCGAATCGTTGAATTTTTGAACTTAACAACTTTAACAAAATATTGAAATAATCATAAATATGAATGTCGGTTGTCATTTTAAGAAGTGGATACAAATTAAAAGATTTGTTAACTTTTTAATTTCATTGAAATATAAGTGAAACATATTCCTGTTCTTTCTTTCTATCTTTCATTTTTTCTTTCTTGCTTTCTTTCTTTCAGTCTTTCTTTCTTGCTTTCTTGCTTTCAGTCTTTCTTTCATTCTTTCCTTCTTTCATTTTTTCTTTCTTGCTTTCTTTCATACTTTCTTTCTTTCTTGCTTTCTTTCTTTCATTCTTTCTTTCTTTCATTCTTTCTTTCTTTCTTTCTTTCTTTCATTCTTTCTTTCTTTCTTTCTTTCTTTCATTCTTTCTTTCATTCTTTCTTTCTTTCATTCTTTCTTTCTTGCTTTCTTTCTTTCATTCTTTCTTTCATTTTTTCTTTCTTTCTTTTGGGGGAGTTGTGGCGTACTACTGTAATTCAGCTACTTGGAGGCCTGGGCGGGAGGACGGTTTGAGTTCGGGGGTTCTGTTGTACGTTGCGTTATGCAGATCAGGCGTCCGCACTAAGCCTGGCATCAATATATCTGTCTTTCTTTATTTCTTTCTTTCACTGAAACCAAGTATCGTTTATGATATGTTTTTTTTTATTTTCCACGCAATCAAAGGTATAATATTTCTATGTTGTGCTAGTGTGGCCCGCGTTAAAAGGTTTCAGACATACGGACGGACAGACAGAATTTGTCTTTTATTTATTTAGATTAAGATGGTCGGAAGGTTATCACGTTTTGTTAGAAAGGATATTAAAACAAATGCAAATTTTAATTTATTTCAGCATTAGTTTGTTCAGAATGTGATTACATTCTACTAGAAGAGATATATCCGTCGGCTAAGTGCCATCACTTGGGTGATCATGTCCCGAAAGAACATTTTGCTCTTTTCCCTTTTACCAGAACATTTTGCTCTTTTCTCTTTACCAGAATCTTTTGCTTTTTTTTCCTTAACAAGAAGAATATTTTGCTTTTTTTCCTTTACCAGGACATTTTGCTTTTTTTTCCTTTACCAGGACATTTTGCTTTTTTCCATTTACCAGAACATTTTGCTCTTTTCCCTTTACCAGAAAATTTTGCTCTTTTCCCTTTACCAGAAAATTTTGCTCTTTTCCAGTTATAAGAACATTTTGCTCTTTTCCTTTTACCTGAACATTTTGTTTTTTTCCTTTACCAGAAAACTTTGCTCTTTTCCCCTAACCAGAACATTTTGCTCTTTTCCCTTTACCAGAAAATTTTGCTTTTTTTCCCATTAATAAGGACATTTTGCTCTTTTCGCTTTTACCAGAGTATTTTGCTCTTTTCCCTTTACCTGAACATTTTGCTCTTTTCCCTTTACCAGAACATTTTGCTCTTTTCCTTTATCTGAGCATTTTGTTCTTTTCCTTTTATCAAAACATTTTGCTCTTTTCTCTTTACCAGAACATTTTGCTTTTTCTCCTTTACCAGGACATTTTGCTCTTTTTCCTTTACCAAGAGATTTTGCTCTTTTCCATTTACCAGAACATTTGGTTCTTTTTACTTTACCAGAACATTTTACTCTTTTCCTTTACCAGAACATTTTGTTTTGTTTTTTTTCCCTTACCAGAACATTTTGTTCTTTTCCCTTTACCAAAACATTTTTTTTTCATTTTAACAGAACATTTTGTTTTTTTCCTTTACCAGAACATTTTGCTTTCTGATTTTCGTTGGACACATACTTTTCAAGATCGCTCGAGTGTCGGTTCAAGAAGATGAACGTCCAGAGAGAGAGAGAGAGAGAGAGACAGACAGACAGACATACAGACAGACAGACAGACAGACAGTAATGTGTCTATCTGAAGGCATCAATAAATCAGTAGCCTTATGGTAAAAATTATATTGGTTTTAATTAATTAATACTCGTTCATCGATATAACCATGTCGATGCACTTCATTCCGCTGGGAATATTAATCACATTGAATGAAAGAAGCCAAGAGAGCCCAACGCCTGAAACGTTACGATTGAAGGAACAAAGATTAGGAAGATAATCCGTGTGTGAAAAAAAAAAAATTAAGATTAGACTTCTATATTGATTACAAATTTTGGATAGTAACGAGTGGCAAAAAAAAAAATAAAATAACGAGAGTGTTATCGTGCCCTCCTACGAGGAATGGACTCTACTTCTTGTTATAAGTAATTACCTGCATGACTTCTAGGAGCAGTGAACGAGAGCAGTTAACAGAGCAGTTAATGACAGCTATTAGTCACTCACTAAGCAGCGTGATAATACCTTCGGACCTACTTATTTCTATATTACTTATTATTAACACATCCTTTGAATATCTTGGAACTTGATATACTAATACACTGTTTTGAACCTACCATCTTGTTCTGTGTCTTACTTCCGGCACAAGCCGGTTACTACAACTTTGTGGCAAAGTTTAGCCAGAACAACGCCACAACAAATGGGTGATGAAGATCCACAACAGATAGTTACATTTTTAATATCAAGGCAATAAGACAATAAGACGCAAGAGTTATACAGAATAAGAAAAAATAGAAACGTTATCAAGGAGTGAGAAGAATATAAGAGTAATCAGGAAAACGGTCGATAACGATTGACATTGCATTAGGTTTATAGAAGATCAAAATTGGCTGGAAGGCATGAAGCCAAAGAATGTTTCTACAAGTCAGAAATTCGAGAAAAGGAACTGTTAGCATAGAACTTACGGTTACGTCACGCCAATGCAATTTTGAATCTAGTGCTGCGCTTATATTCATGAAGACTAGGTACCATATCGAAGAGCTCATCCGGACAGTTAACAAGAAAGTATGTATAGAAAAGGCACAAGGAAACTACATTACGGCGGCGGGAAAAAGACTGAAGCTGAGACGACAAATAACATTGCAGATTCTTTTTGGGATTTTATCAAGAATCTCTAAATATACAGTAGGAGCACCGGGCCATATGCGGTAGCAATATTCAAAGAGTGGACGAATCGCAGACTTATATATACACTACCGGCCATAATTATTAGACCACCCCATTTTTTAAAAACAAAATGATATATTTCATACTATTTTTAGTATTTATCGCCAAGTGGATAATTCTAAATGAAAATAGAATTTTGTTATTTTACTTTGCAAAATTTTACATAGGCAAGAAACAAAGATGAACTCGTCCAAATCACCCTAAATTTTCTTCATTCTTTCATTGATAAAACTGCAATATAGGTAATTATTAAATATTTATAAATTCATTTGATGCACAAGTTACTGGGCAGTATTAACTAAAGAGCCATTCAATTTTCCTTTAGAATTATCCACTTGGTAATAAATACTAAAAATAGTATGAGATACATTATTTTTTTAAAACACTGGGTTGGCCTACTAATTATGGCCGGTAGTTTATGTAAAATAGATTCAGGTGAGAATGACGGAGCGAACCAACTTTTTTATCAGCAAATCTAGCAATAGATTCAATATAATCTTTCCATTTCATGTCAGTGGAGAATGTAAGCGTGAGAATGCGCAATGAAAAATATTATAATACATTAGAAAAGTTTACTTGAAAATTGGACAACATTTTCCGGACGATAGAATAATATGCATGTTATGACTGCGCGTTAGGTTAGATTTATGGATTCAACTTTGTTCATCAATCAATTCTTAGATTAACGTAGCGACTCACGAAGGTTAGTATCAGTTATTCCGATAGAAGCTAGCAAGGAGTCCTTCAGGTTTTTAACAGAAAAAACTTCCGTTTTAGAGGTATCAAAATTAACAGGTCATGACTGACTGGACAGAGGATTTTCCCGCTTTAAGTTACCATTAATTTCTGCAGTAGACTGGTCACCAACCAAGGCTATAAATCCCGATCTGTCATGATATTCAACCCGTAGCTGGAGGAAGAAGCGACGGATTTATATCTTTCTTAAGAGTATTTGTGCGTATGTGAATGCAACGATCTCAACTGGAATTCGAACTCGGCTCTAAGATTTCTCGTTCATATCCATATCCTCGACTATCAGTCAGTTAAGTGCCATACGTGATACACGCTTGGGCGATCATGTCTCGAAAGAGACATGACTGACTGGGCAGAAGATTATCCCGCAGTAGGTTACCATTGCTTTCTGCGGTAGACTGGTTGCCGACCAAGGCTATAGAACCTAATCTGTCCTGTTATTTAACCCATAACTGGAAGGAATAGACGGATTAATACCTTTCACAAGGGTATTTGCGCGTAAGTGAATGCAATGAATTCGGCTGGAATTCGAATTTGGCTCCCCGATATCCAATGCACCACAAATCCTCGACTATACTTTTCCTAAAAAAAGTGAACGATACATCATTGAAGGTTCGATAAATGCAATGGCGTACGCAGGTGCTCGAGAGGGTAAACTTTTGCCGACCTCAGGCTTGCTAAAGAAACTAAGGAATCGCATATTCCAGCGTGGTGATGCCACCCGCCGCGTTTCTACACAACACAATCTGATTCAAATTAATTTTCTATTATTAGCGACTGGCCAGTCAATTCTCCCGATTTAAATATATTAGAAAACGTTCTGGGGAAATGCAAGAAATGATTCAAATGAGAAAAGCAACGGGAAATAGATGACTCGAAACATTTTAATACAGGTAGAAAAATACGGTAATGTCTGAAGTACGGGTTTCCTTATACGAATCAATAGCTAAATTAGGCTCAAATAACACCTCGTAAAACGGGGTAAAACTCAAGCTGGTTTACATTAACACTTATCGTCAAAGATAAAGCACTCACCTTATGAACTCTGGAACCCTAATCATCAATTGAAGTTACACCACTACTAACCATGGGTATATCATATCTAAATTTGAAAATATTAAGTATAAATCTTTATTTGAAATGTTTTACATGCAGGCACTTCTATATTTGTACTTTGAGTTAACATTAATAGGAACTGAAAACATATTATTTAGGTAAGAAAATCAGGTACTGAAAATTGTAATTAAATTGTAATTAAAATGGCGTCATTTAGCTGGGTACTATATACCCATGGTTAGAGATCTCGCGTTAATATTAAATAAAAATTTATATATATATATATAAAAGAAAGATAAGGTAAAAGAAAAAATAAAGAGAAGGAAGAAATTCTTAACCCTAGAACCCTAACCATCAATTAAAGTTACACCACTACTAACCATGGGTATATTATACCCGATTTTGGAAATATAAAAAAATATCTAAACTTATTTATAAATAGAAATTTGTCTCTGTGTGTGTGTGTGTATGTGTGTGTGTCTGTGTGTGTGTGTTACCTATAGACTCCGAAACAGCTGAACCGATTTTCTTGAAAATTTACACAGTTGTACTATAAGAGTTGCGAGTGTTCTTAGCTAGGTTTTGTGTCGAGGTACCCCCGATAAATATCGAAAATCGATAATCGAAAAAATCGGATTGTAGAAGGAGTGGTCCGATTTTAATCAAATTTGATACACTCATAGACAAAGACATAAGAAATGACATTCAGAAGTTTCAAGGTTGCAGTTCTGACACTAGTGTAGAAAATTGATAATATATATATATATAAGGCAATATGTTTGTGTGTGTGTCCGTTTATCTACCTGTTTTGGGTTTTTTCAGCCCTTTTATTTTAGTTTTTGCTTCAGGTTTGGCTCTAAGTAGGTATAATTGTAAGTTCTTTGTCTCAGCCATGATACCATTTATTCAGAGGACGTATTTAGCCTTCAAAATTCAGTTTACGACGAAAAAACTTATTTGATATCGATACCTGGAAATCAAAATTTGACTTATATCCATTCATTTTTCTTTCAGTCTACGGTTTAGCTTTAACTGGAAACAACTATTGCTTTTTAGTCTTTCGTGCCAACGTACAAAGAATCTGAGCTCCAGGACCATGGATTAATTTTAAAGCTTTCATTACGCCTGAGCAACGCCGGGCTATACTGCTAGTTAAATATAAAACTTTATTTGAAATATTTTAAATGCAGGCACTTCAAAAGTTGTACTTTGGGTTAACATTAATAGGAAGTGAAAAACATAATATTTAGGTAAGAAAATCAGGCACTGAATATTTAATTTGCGCTGGGTACTAGATATCCCTGGTTAGTGTTCTCGGGTTAATGTCTTGTTCAATGTGATATATTTATGAAACATTAATTTTTATGCAAATATTTTAAATTCAGCAATTATTCTATTGCTATACTTCTCATAATTGGCATTTGTGTATTATTTAGAAAACTAATACTGATTAAAAACAAAAATTAATTATTAGTTTATTCGTAAAATTAAATAAAATTTGATTAAAAAATGTTCATTCTTACTAAATTCTTGATAAATATATATATATATATATATATATATATATATATATATATATATATATATATATATATATTATAAATGAGATTTTAGAACATATACATAATTTTTTTTATATATATCCACTACAAATCGTACATTTGTTTCGACATTGAAACTTCCATGTCTCATCAGGCGGTATGTAAAGAAATGGAAAGCCTATTTTCTTATATTTGGTCAGTTGTGTGTGGGATGTTGGTGGGGGTTAGTGATAAGGGAACAAGTCCCGTGTATTGACCGTTATATATATATATATATATATATGTGTGTGTGTGTGTGTGTGTGTTTGTGTTTGTGTGTTGAGAAGAAAACACAACATATAATTCAGTCAGTTAAGTGCCATACGTAATACACGCTTGGGCGATCATGTTTCGAAAGAGACATGACTGACTGGGCAGAAGATTATCCAGCAGTAAGTTGCACTTGGTTTCTGCGGTAGACTGGTTGCCGACCAAAGCTATAGAACCCAATCTGTCCTGCTATTTAACCCATAACTGGAAGGAATAGACGGATTAATACCTTTCCCAAGGGTATTTGCGCGTAAGTGAATACAATGGATTCAACTGGAATTCGAACTCGGCTCCCCGGTTTCTCGTTCCGAGCCGATAAACTGTTATAAATCCAGAATTCATTTCAGCAATGTGAAGAACACTTTTTACAATTGTTTCTTTCAAACCATTGGAGAATAGATAACATTTTTATTTATATTTTATTTTTCATTGACATAACGTGGGTATGTTAAAAGTTTATGGCATTTCTCAACAACGGAAATGTTGGCTAAGATAGGACCCAGGGGGCTACTGAGTGAAGCCCCATCGATTTGGTCATACATAACACTATATATATGCCCATAATTATATATATATATATATATATTTTCTTTCCTTCCTTTTATCTATATAGATGCCTATTTATACCTATCTATGAACCTACTTTAATGATAGATATATTATTGGCGTTTCTTTCTTTTTTATTTCTTCTTTTTTTATTTCATTCTTTCGTTCTTTCCCTCTTCTTTTGTCTTTTGATATCCATTTATCTGTTCATATCTATTTATCTCAGTCTTTCCCTCATTCATTCATTTGTTTGTTCATTTTTCTTTCTTTCTTTCTTTCTTTCGTTTGTCTTTCTCTCTTTCTTTTTATTTCTTCTTATTCTTTTTTTCTTTCCGATTCTCTTTCTTTCTTTCTTTTATTTTCTTTCTTTCCAATTCTCAGTCGTTCTTTCTTTATTTATTTCTTTTGTTGCTTGTTTTTCTTTTTTCTTTCTTTCTGTTTTTTCTTTCATTCTTTCTTTCTTTTCTTATTATCATTCTATTTTCTTTTCTTTCTTTCTGCTTTTCATTCTTTGTCTCTTTCTTTTTTATTATTTCCATCTTCCAACTTCCTCATCATTTGTTCTTTGCTTTTTTCTTTTCTTTCTTTCTTTCTTTCTTTCTTTCTTTCTTTATTTTAACTTCTAGACACTTAACATTGATCATCCAATGTCCAGTAAAAAAAATTTTAAAAATCGATTAATCAATCAATGCTTTGACGGGTATAAAAATCAAGACGAATCGACTGCTGTCGGATTTGCAATGGCCGCAGTCACGTGTTACCGCAAATATCCACGGGGCGTCGATGTGGGGTTCCCCAACGGAGCACTTTCAAACAAAGCTACGACTCACAATCCCTACCCTTCAGGCATCAGTTCAGAGTCCTCTTTATTTGTTTTATTCAATTTTCTTTCTTTCGTTTTTCTCAATCACTATTAAAAAAACGAAAATCCATCTGAAATTCTTTCATTTTATAACATTCTGCAATATATTTTTTTTACATCTATATATTTCTCTTGCTTATTTCTTGACGTTTTTTTCTCTCTTTTATTTGTATTATTTTGTGATGAGGGTGGACAATATTGCTGAGCGGTTGTTGTTGCTGGGAAAGATTACTTCACTTTCTCGGATTATTTCGCCCGAGTAGTTTCAAGAATTATTCCTTAGCACCGATTTAAGACCTTCAACTCAGGAGGTGTCTTGGGAATCCTTGTGAAAGTCTTCGTGCATTAGAGTTGAGATGAGCCTTGGCACCAGTCGCTGACATCTGAAGAAACATAAAAAAAAAGAAGCTTTTAGACATTTTTCTTGAGTTGCTGCAATGGTCATAGAGTGATGCAAACCCAGAAGCAACTATTTACATACAAATACTTTAGAAGTAATTTTTTATCTATCTATCTATCTATCTATCTATCTATCTATCTATCTATCTATCTATCTATCTATCTGTAAGCCTGTTCATTATCTATCTATCTATCTATCTATCTATCTATCTATCTATCTATCTATCTATCTATAAGTCTGTTCATTATCTATCTATCTATCTATCTATCTATCTATCTATCTATCTATCTATCTATCTGTAAGCCTGTTCATTATCTATCTATCTATCTATCTATCTATCTATCTATAAGCCTGTTCATTATCTATCTATCTATCTATCTATCTATCTATCTATCTATCTATAAGCCTGTTCATTATCTATCTATCTATCTATCTATCTATCTATCTATCTATCTATCTTAGCCTTTTTCTATCTATCTATCTATCTATCTATCTATCTATCTATCTATCTATCTCAGCCTTTTTTTTCTATCTATCTATCTATCTATCTATCTATCTATCTATCTTAGCCTTTTTTTCTATCTATCTATCTATCTATCTATCTATCTATCTATCTATCTATCTATCTCAGCCTTTTTTTCTATCTATCTATCTATCTATCTATCTATCTATCTATCTATCTATCTATCTATCTATCTATCTAGCCTTTTTATTTTCTATCTATCTATCTATCTATCTATCTATCTATCTATCTATCTATCTCAGCCTGTTTATTTTCTATCTATCTATCTATCTATCTATCTATCTATCTATCTATCTATCTATCTATCTATCTCAGCCTGTTTATTTTCTATCTATCTATCTATCTATCTATCTATCTATCTATCTATCTATCTATCTCAGCCTTTCTTTTTTTCTATCTATCTATCTATCTATCTATCTATCTATCTATCTATCTCAGCCTTTTTATTTTCTATCTATCTATCTATCTATCTATCTATCTATCTATCTATCTCAGCCTTTTTATTTTCTATCTATCTATCTATCTATCTATCTATCTATCTATCTATCTATCTATCTATCTATCTATCTATCTATCTATCTATCTATCTCAGCCTTTTATTTTCTATCTATCTATCTATCTATCTATCTATCTATCTATCTATCTATCTATCTATCTATCTATCTATCTCATTCTATTCATTATGTATCTATCTTTTTTCTATTCTTCATTGTGCTCATGGTTCATGTAACTAGCAGTTTCCAGTTGTTTTATGTTTTACTTTAAACGGACCGTATTACGTCTATCAGCCGTCGTTTTCTAACCATTTTTTACATAAAACCTGCTCTCTGGGGCGTTTGTTTCAAATACGAGCATGCACTATATTAACGTTTGATGGTATAAACATTTTCGATTAAATATAAACCCAGTATTTATTTATCTATATACACTACAGGCCATAATTATTGGGTCACCCCAGTTTTTTAAAAGAAATTATCTATTTCACACTATTTTTAGTATTTATTGCCAAGTGGATAATTCTAAATGAAAATAGAATGGTTCATTTGTTATTATTACTTTGCAAAATTTTACAAGGCAAAGAAGCAAAGATGAACTCGTCCGAATCGCCCTAAATTTTCTTCATTCTTTCATTGATGAAATTGCAATATAGGTCATTATCAAATATTTAAAAATTCATTTGGTGCACATGTTATTGTGCAATATTAACAAAGGAACCATTCTATTTTCATTTACAATTATTCACTTGGCAAGAAATACTAAAGAATAGTATGAAATACATCGTATTTTAAAACACTGAGGTGGCATAATAATTATGGCTGGTTGTGTATCTGTGAATGCATGTTTGTATGTATGTGTGTGCATATATAATTATATATACATTCACACTCACACACGCGCACACACACACACACACGCGCACATACTCATATATATAAAGAGAGAGAAAGAGAGAAACAGATTAAAATAAATATTTTATTTATATCTGTATATCTGTGTGTGCATATATATATATATATATATATATATATATATATATATATATATATATATATAGTGACGTAAATTGATAAATATACATATGAGGAGGTTGTACGCATGTATAATATTATTATTCAGGTGTTACTAAAACAGTGCCTAGTGTATGAACAGATCTGTATTTTATATATATATATATATATATATATATATATATATATATATATATATATATAGGAAAAACTGCTTAAAAGTTGTAAGTTTAAAAATGTATTTTTTGACAGTATTTGTTTATTTCTATTATTATATTTTACATTTCAGACCGTCCTCGGTCCTTCATCACAAACGAAAAATTAATAAATATACATATTATCCTAAGTCTATGGCATGACTAGGAGTATCATGCGTTATGCAATCATCAGGAGCATATTTAAAACTGACAGACTGATTGACAGATTTGAATTTAAGTTCACTCGATGTTCAGGAGAATTAAATCTTATGAAGTTAAGTTACTGCTGTTTTAATAACAAAGTTGAATTGAAAATCTAAATATTCTACGGTTACATGTAGATAAGAATTCAAATTTAAAATTTAAAAATACAGATAAAAATAAAAAGTAATAAAATCAAAAGGACGTAAATTGTGAGTCTTAAAATTTTAAATATTTAAATTTTAAATTAAAATATGATAAAATATAATAAAAATGAAAAAAAAAATAAAGAAATAAAATTAAGAATTAAGTATTAATATCAAACAATGTAAGAAGCAAAACTAAAAGAAATATTGCGGGAGAAAAGAAAGATAGAAAGAAAGAAAGAAAGAAAGAAAGAAAGAAAGAAAGAAAGAAAGAAAGAAAGAAAGAAAGAAAGAAAGAAAGAAAGAAAGAAAGAAAGAAAGAAAGAAAGAAAGAAAGAAAGAAAGAAAGAAAGAAAGAAAGAAAGAAAGAAAGAAAGAAAGAAAGAAAGAAAGAAAGAAAGAAAGAAAGAAAGAAAGAAAGAGAGAAAGAAAGAAAGAGAGAAAGAAAGAAGAAAGAAAGAAAGAAAGAAAGAAAGAGAAAGAAAGAAAGAGACAAACCTAAAGAGAGATTAATATCAATCTGGTTTTAAGAAGTTTTCATTTTTTTTCATTCATCATCCGTTACAATCAGTGGTGTGTAGGGCAGCAACAAAGCTTCTCTACCTCTGCCTATCTTGGGCCAGACTAGTCAATGAACCCCAAGAGTACCGCTTGGCTTTCATCTCATTCTCCACCGTACTTTTCCATGTCATTCTTGGTCTTCCCCTCTTTCTTTTGCCATCTGGGATCCAGTGAAGTGCTGTTCTTGTGATTGACTGTGGATCTTTCCGGATCACATGCTCAATCCATCTCCACCGCCTTCTTGTAATAATGGTGACCATTTTCCCTTGCTTGCATCTCTTCAACAGGTCTACATTGGAGATCTTCTCTGGCCAAAATATTCTCAGTATTCGTTGGAGGCAAATGGTGTGAAAGGATTGAAATTTCTTGAGATCCGCCTTAGTCATTCTCCGGCACTCATATCCGTAGAGGAGAGTAGATACAACACAGCTCTGGTATAGCTTGAGTTTGGTGTTGGTGCTGTACTGTGTTGATCTCAAGATGCTGTTCATTTCCTTAAATACACTCCTGAATTTAAGTAAGTATTTTTCGCTATGACAGCTTGTGGTCATTATATCACTCTTTTGTTAAGCAAATTTGGATTCTTGATATGGTTTCAGACGACAAGTTTTTCTTAAAGGCATAGATTACATTTATATCTTTTTTCCATTGTAAGTTTTGGATTTAGCTACAATATTCCAGATAATAATTGGATTCTTGCTGTTGTTTTATTAATTTCCAATGATGGATGGATAAAGCAGTACTTTTGCTGTATTTACTGTTGCTTAAATACAACATGTGGTTGGTAAATCTTATCTTCCACCTGTTAGAAGTGCTTCCAATGTAAAATTTCACATCATTATCATCCGAATGAATTCGAGCTTTGTAAACAATACTTTCGGACATACATTGGCCATTCAATGGGCAAGTTTTATTTTTCCGACAGTTGAAATTATTTTTAGAAGGGTCGTTTTTGCTATTACTTGGGTGACTGATGTTGTTTATGTGGGCCAAATATTTATTTGATATCATAGCATTATATTGTGAAATATATTTATCTATGTTTTTAACGCACCTATAACTAACTTTGACATTGTTTTTGTTGAAGAGTCTTTTTTAGTGTGGCTGAATGGGAGAAATATTGGCAAATTAAGTTAAGGAACAATGTTAGTTTCGACGTTACGATTGAAGGGTGGGTTAAACCAAATAATGTTACGTTTACGTGATTTCTGCTTGTTTCTGTCTACCTTGTTTTTAACGGAGTATTCTGAACTAGTGTTGATTTTACTTATAAAACGGATAAACTCAGAATGGATTTAATAAAAGTTTTCAAAGACCATGGTCTCAACATTACCGCCTTAACTAACGCTAAAGTTTTAAATTTATTAGATGTTAACTTCGACCTGAGCAATTGCCTGTGCAAAAAATTAATGATGATACCATCATTATTAACTACCTGATTAGACATTGTTCTTTCAATGTCGAAACGAAATGTACAATTTTGTAGTAGTTTGTGGTTTGTACATGTTCTAAAGTAATAATTAATAATATTAATTGCTCTACTGTTATATTGAGTCTGTTTTAAGTTAATGTTTTGAACGTTGCAATTATTTTCTTCGTTCTTTATTCATTTGACTTCGTTTAAACTGTGGAATCGTTTGTGGTCGAGTGGTCTAAGACGCACCAGATCAATTGGTGGCTTCCCGTATGTTGATAGGGGTCGCAGGTCCGAATCCTACCGAATGACACATTTCGTAACAAAATTAATCGTAAATAATCAGGCTGGTAGAAGTAAATATACTGTTTGATTAAAAACAGAATATCTACTCAAATACGAGTATCAATTAAAAATAATGTTCAAACAAATAATTTTATATATATATATATATATATATATATATATATATATTAGTATTGATAAACGTTTGCTTTAAATTGACAGGTAATTATATGTAGTGTGATGGATTTCGGCTCGGGGTATGAAATCGGATGGTCGATTTCGAATTCTACTCGAATTGTATAATTCTCTTACGCACTAATACCCTTGGGTATTTAATCCATCATTTCGCCCTTCAGCTATGGGTTGAATAGCAAGCCTGATTGGTTGGTATCCAGAGTAATAAATTGCAACGTTATGTGGGAAAATCTAGTCAGTCATGAATCGAAAGAGATCATGATCGCCCAATCTTGTTTCACGTATGACAAATCTTCTTTTTTAGGTACCGTGTCCTTTCAGGACGTAGGCGATGATGGACTTCTGTTTGCTCGAACCTTCAAAGTTTTCTTTTTTGTTTGCATCCTCTACAAAATTCTTTTCAAATGTTCGGTCCATGGTATTCTCAGAATCGTTCTGTACAACCAGATTTGTGTTGCTTCGAGTCTCTCCTTCATCTTTGTAGAGATTGTCAAGCATTCACTACCTTAAAGGAGGACTTATATTACTTAACATTTCAGTACTCTTTTCTTTGTTTCTTTTGCTTCGAGTCTCTTCTTCATCTTTGAAGAGATTGTCCAGTATTCGCTGCCTTAAAGGAGGACTTATATTACTTAACATTTCAGTACTCTTTTCTTTGTTTCTTTTGCTTCGAGTCTCTTCTTCATCTTTGAAGTGATTGTCCAGCATTCACTGCCTTAAAGGAGGACTTTTATTACTTAACAGTTCAGTACTCTTTTCTTTGTTTCTTTTGCTCCAAGTCTCTTCTTCATCTTTGAAGAGATTGTCCAGTATTCGCTGCCTTAAAGGAGGACTTATATTACTTAACAGTTCAGTACTCTTTTCTTTGTTTCTTTTGCTTCAAGTTTCTTCATCATCTTTGAAGAGATTGTCCAGCATTCACTGCCTTAAAGGAGGACTTATATTACTTAACAGTTCAGTACTCTTTTCTTTGTTTCTTTTGCTTCAAGTCTCTTCTTCATCTTTGAAGAGATTGTCCAGCATTCACTGCCATATAGGAGGACTTATATTACTTAACAGTTCAGTACTCTTTTCTTTGTTTCTTTTGCTTCAAGTCTCTTCTTCATCTTTGAAGAGATTGTCCAGCATTCACTGCCATATAGGAGGACTTATATTACTTAACAGTTCAGTACTCTTTTCTTTGTTTCTTTTGCTTCAAGTTTCTTCATCATCTTTGAAGACATTGTCCAGTATTCACTGCCTTATAGTAGGACTTATATTACTTAACAGTTCAGTACTCTTTTCTTTGTTTCTTTTGCTTCAAGTCTCTTCGTCATCTTTGAAGACATTGTCCAGTATTCACTGCCATACAGGACGACTTATATTACTTAACAGTTCAGTACTCTTTTCTTTGTTTCTTTTGCTTCAAGTTTCTTCATCATCTTTGAAGACATTGTCCAGTATTCACTGCCTTATAGTAGGACTTATATTACTTAACAGTTCAGTACTCTTTTCTTTGTTTCTTTTGCTTCAAGTTTCTTCATCATCTTTGAAGACATTTTCCAGTATTCACTGCCATACAGGACGACTTATATTACTTAACAGTTCAGTACTCTTTTCTTTGTTTCTTTTGCTTCAAGTTTCTTCATCATCTTTGAAGACATTATCCAGCATTCACTGCCATATAGGAGGATTTATATTACTTAACAGTTCAGTACTCTTTTCTTTGTTTCTTTTGCTTCAAGTTTCTTCATCATCTTTGAAGACATTATCCAGCATTCACTGCCATATAGGAGGATTTATATTACTTAACAGTTCAGTACTCTTTTCTTTGTTTCTTTTGCTTCAAGTTTCTTCATCATCTTTGAAGACATTGTCCAGTATTCACTGCCTTATAGTAGGACTTATATTACTTAACAGTTCAGTACTCTTTTCTTTGTTTCTTTTGCTTCAAGTCTCTTCGTCATCTTTGAAGAAATTGTCCAGCATTCACTGCCATATAGGAGGACTTATATTACTTAACAGTTCAGTACTCTTTTCTTTGTTTCTTTTGCTTCAAGTCTCTTCATCATCTTTGAAGAGATTGTCCAGCATTCACTGCCATATAGGAGGACATATATTACTTAAGAGTTCAGTATTCTTTTCTTTGTTTCTTTTGCTTCGACTCTCTCCTTCATTTTTGTAGAGATTGTCCAGCATTCGCTGCCTTAAAGGAGGACTTATATTACTTAACAGTTCAGTACTCTTTTCTTTGTTTCTTTTGCTTCAAGTTTCTTCATCATCTTTGAAGACATTGTCCAGTATTCACTGCCTTATAGTAGGACTTATATTACTTAACAGTTCAGTACTCTTTTCTTTGTTTCTTTTGCTTCAAGTCTCTTCGTCATCTTTGAAGAAATTGTCCAGCATTCACTGCCATATAGGAGGACTTATATTACTTAACAGTTCAGTACTCTTTTCTTTGTTTCTTTTGCTTCAAGTCTCTTCATCATCTTTGAAGAGATTGTCCAGCATTCACTGCCATATAGGAGGACATATATTACTTAAGAGTTCAGTATTCTTTTCTTTGTTTCTTTTGCTTCGACTCTCTCCTTCATTTTTGTAGAGATTGTCCAGCATTCGCTGCCTTAAAGGAGGACTTATATTACTTAACAGTTCAGTACTCTTTTCTTTGTTTCTTTTGCTTCAAGTCTGTTCTTCATCTTTGAAGAGATTGTCCAGCATTCACTGCCATATAAGAGGACTTATATTACTTAAGAGTTCAGTATTCTTTTCTTTGTTTCTTTTGCTTCGACTCTCTCCTTCATTTTTGTAGAGATTGTCCAGCATTCGCTGCCTTAAAGGAGGACTTATATTACTTAACAGTTCAGTACTCTTTTCTTTGTTTCTTTTGCTTCAAGTCTCTTCTTCATCTTTGAAGTGATTGTCCAGCATTCACTGCCTTAAAGGAGGACTTTTATTACTTAACAGTTCAGTACTCTTTTCTTTGTTTCTTTTGCTTCAAGTATGTTCTTCATCTTTGAAGAGATTGTCCAGCATTCACTGCCATATAAGAGGACTTATATTACTTAACAGTTCAGTACTCTTTTCTTTGTTTCTTTTGCTTCAAGTCTCTTCTTCATCTTTGAAGAAATTGTCCAGAATTCACTGCCATATAGGAGGACTTATATTACTTAACAGTTCAGTACTCTTTTCTTTGTTTCTTTTGGTTCAAGTCTCTTCTTTATCTTTGAAGTGATTGTCCAGCATTCACTGCCTTAATGGAGGACTTTTATTACTTAACAGTTCAGTACTCTTTTCTTTGTTTCTTTTGCTTCAAGTCTCTTCTTCATCTTTGAAGAGATTGTCCAGCATTCACTGCCATATAGGAGGACTTATATTACTTAACAGTTCAGTACTCTTTTCTTTGTTTCTTTTGCTTCAAGTTTCTTCATCATCTTTGAAGACATTGTCCAGTATTCACTGCCTTATAGTAGGACTTATATTACTTAACAGTTCAGTACTCTTTTCTTTGTTTCTTTTGCTTCAAGTCTCTTCGTCATCTTTGAAGAAATTGTCCAGCATTCACTGCCATATAGGAGGATTTATATTACTTAACAGTTCAGTACTCTTTTCTTTGTTTCTTTTGCTTCAAGTCTCTTCATCATCTTTGAAGAGATTGTTAAGCATTTACTGCCATATAGGAGGACATATATTACTTTAAGAGTTCAGTATTCTTTTCTTTGTTTCTTTTGCTTCGACTCTCTCCTTCATTTTTGTAGAGATTGTCCAGCATTCGCTGCCTTAAAGGAGGATTTATATTACTTAACAGTTCAGTACTCTTTTCTTTGTTTCTTTTGCTTCAAGTCTCTTCTTCATCTTTGAAGTGATTGTCCAGCATTCACTGCCTTAAAGGAGGATTTTTATTACTTAACAGTTCAGTACTCTTTTCTTTGTTTCTTTTGCGTCAAGTCTCTTCATCATCTTTGAAGAGATTGTTAAGCATTCACTGCCATATAGGAAGACTTATATTACTTAACAGTTCAGTACTCTTTTCTTTGTTTCTTTTGCTTCAAGTCTCTTTTTCATCTTTGAAGTGATTGTCCAGCATTCACTGCCTTAAAGGAGGACTTATATTACTTAACAGTTCAGTACTCTTTTCTTTGTTTCTTTTGCTTCAAGTCTCTTCATCATCTTTGAAGTGATTGTTAAGCATTCACTGCCATATAGGAAGACTTATATTACGTAACAGTTCAGTACCCTTTTCTTTGTTTCTTTTGATTCAAGTTTCTTCATCATCTTTGACGACATTATCCAGCATTCACTGCCATATAGGAGGATTTATATTACTTAACAGTTCAGTACATTTTCTTTGTTTCTTTTGCTTCAAGTCTCTTCTTCATCTTTGAAGTGATTGTCCAGTATTCACTGCCTTAAAGGAGGACTTATATTACTTAACAGTTCAGTACTCTTTTCTTTGTTTCTTTTGCTTCAAGTCTGTTCTTCATCTTTGAAGAGATTGTCCAGCATTCACTGCCATATAGGAGGACTTATATTACTTAACAGTTCAGTACTCTTTTCTTTGTGGCTTTTGCTTCAAGTCTCTTCTTCATCTTTGAACAAATTGTCCAGCATTCACTGCCATATAGGAGGACTTATATTACTTAACAGTTCAGTACTCTTTTCTTTGTTTCTTTTGCTTCAAGTCTCTTCTTCATCTTTGAAGTGATTGTCCAGCATTCACTGCCATATAGGAGGACTTATATTACTTAACAGTTCAGTACTCTTTTCTTTGTTTCTTTTGCTTCAAGTCTCTTCTTCATCTTTGAAGAGATTGTCCAGCATTCACTGCCATATAGGAGGACTTATATTACTTAACAGTTCAGTACTCTTTTCTTTGTTTCTTTTGCTTCAAGTCTCTTCTTCATCTTCGAAGTGATTGTCCAGCATTCACTGCCATATAGGAGGACTTATATTACTTAACAGTTCAGTACTCTTTTCTTTGTTTCTTTTGATTCAAGTTTCTTCATCATCTTTGAAGACATTGTCCAGTATTCACTGCCTTATAGTAGGACTTATATTACTTAACAGTTCAGTACTCTTTTCTTTGTTTCTTTTGGTTCAAGTCTCTTCTTCATCTTCGAAGTGATTGTCCAGCATTCACTGCCATATAGGAGGACTTATATTACTTAACAGTTCAGTACTCTTTTCTTTGTTTCTTTTGCTTCAAGTCTCTTCTTCATCTTCGAAGTGATTGTCCAGCATTCACTGCCATATAGGAGGATTTATATTACTTAACAGTTCAGTACATTTTCTTTGTTTCTTTTGCTTCAAGTCTCTTCTTCATCTTTGAAGTGATTGTCCAGCATTCACTGCCTTAAAGGAAGACTTTTATTACTTAACAGTTCAGTACTCTTTTCTTTGTTTGTTTTGCTTCAAGTCTGTTCTTCATCTTTGAAGAGATTGTCCAGCATTCACTGCCATATAGGAGGACTTATATTACTTAACAGTTCAGTACTCTTTTCTTTGTTTCTTTTGCTTCAAGTCTCTTCTTCATCTTTGAAGTGATTGTCCAGCATTCACTGCCACATAGGAGGACTTATATTACTTTAACAGTTCAGTACTCTTTTCTTTGTTTCTTTTGCTTCAAGTCTCTTCTTCATCTTCGAAGTGATTGTCCAGCATTCACTGCCATATAGGAGGACTTATATTACTTAACAGTTCAGTACTCTTTTCTTTGTTTCTTTTGCTTCAAGTCTCTTCATCATCTTTGAAGAGTTTGTCCAGCATTCGCTGCCTTAAAGGAGGACTTATATTACTTAACAGTTCAGTACTCTTTTCTTTGTTTCTTTTGCTTCAAGTCTCTTCTTCATCTTTGAAGTGATTGTCCAGCATTCACTGCCTTAAAGGAGGACTTTTATTACTTAACAGTTCAGTACTCTTTTCTTTGTTTCTTTTGCTTCAAGTCTCTTCTTCATCTTTGAAGAGATTGTCCAGCATTCACTGCCATATAAGAGGACTTATATTACTTAACAGTTCAGTACTCTTTTCTTTGTTTCTTTTGCTTCAAGTCTCTTCTTCATCTTTGAAGAAATTGTCCAGAATTCACTGCCATATAGGAGGACTTATATTACTTAACAGTTCAGTACTCTTTTCTTTGTTTCTTTTGCTTCAAGTCTCTTCATCATCTTTGAAGTGATTGTTAAGCATTCACTGCCATATAGGAAGACTTATATTACGTAACAGTTCAGTACTCTTTTCTTTGTTTCTTTTGCTTCAAGTCTCTTCTTCATCTTTGAAGTGATTGTCCAGCATTCACTGCCATATAGGAGGACTTATATTACTTAACAGTTCAGTACTCTTTTCTTTGTTTCTTTTGATTCAAGTTTCTTCATCATCTTTGAAGACATTGTCCAGTATTCACTGCCTTATAGTAGGACTTATATTACTTAACAGTTCAGTACTCTTTTCTTTGTTTCTTTTGGTTCAAGTCTCTTCTTCATCTTCGAAGTGATTGTCCAGCATTCACTGCCATATAGGAGGACTTATATTACTTAACAGTTCAGTACTCTTTTCTTTGTTTCTTTTGGTTCAAGTCTCTTCTTCATCTTCGAAGTGATTGTCCAGCATTCACTGCCTTATAGTAGGACTTATATTACTTAACAGTTCAGTACTCTTTTTCTTTGTTTCTTTTGGTTCAAGTCTCTTCTTCATCTTCGAAGTGATTGTCCAGCATTCACTGCCATATAGGAGGATTTATATTACTTAACAGTTCAGTACATTTTCTTTGTTTCTTTTGCTTCAAGTCTCTTCTTCATCTTTGAAGTGATTGTCCAGCATTCACTGCCTTAAAGGAAGACTTTTATTACTTAACAGTTCAGTACTCTTTTCTTTGTTTGTTTTGCTTCAAGTCTGTTCTTCATCTTTGAAGAGATTGTCCAGCATTCACTGCCATATAGGAGGACTTATATTACTTAACAGTTCAGTACTCTTTTCTTTGTTTCTTTTGCTTCAAGTCTCTTCTTCATCTTTGAAGTGATTGTCCAGCATTCACTGCCATATGGGAGGACTTATATTACTTAACAGTTCAGTACTCTTTTCTTTGTTTCTTTTGGTTCAAGTCTCTTCTTCATCTTCGAAGTGATTGTCCAGCATTCACTGCCATATAGGAGGACTTATATTACTTAACAGTTCAGTACTCTTTTCTTTGTTTCTTTTGTTTCAAGTCTCTTCTTCATCTTCGAAGTGATTGTCCAGCATTCACTGCCATATAGGAGGACTTATATTACTTAACAGTTCAGTACTCTTTTCTTTGTTTCTTTTGCTTCAAGTCTCTTCATCATCTTTGAAGCGTTTGTCCAGCATTCGCTGCCTTAAAGGAGGACAGATATCACATAACAGTCCAGTGAATATTTCTTTTCTTTCAACCCTCTACTCAGTCTTTGGAATGCATCATTGGCCATGCTAATAGGCCGACGATCTCACGGTTGCACTTTCCGTCCTCTGTTACAACGCTTCATAGGTATTTAAATTTTATACCTGCTTGATTTTATTGTCCCCGACTGTAATGAAATCCTCCTGGCTCTCGATATTCCACCCCGCCTTTGGAATGCATAATTGGCCGTGTCAATACGTCGACGATCTCAGGGTTGCATTTTCCGTTTTCTGTTAGAACGCTTCCCATGTATTTAAATTTCATCATCCTCGACGTGTACTTGGTATTTTAGGCTCCTCTTTATACTGATGACGATGCACAAAGTTTTCTATGCTTAGTCCTTTCTTTTCGCTTTCATTTGCTACCTTCGGTAGGTGGACTTTCAGTTTTCTTTCCGTGTCTGCTATCAGCACTGTATTATCTGCGTATCTTATATTGTTCACGTTCTGGCCTCCGATGACTAATCCTGGCAGAGCTTCTAGTTCTCTCAGAATTACCTCGCTGTATAGGCTGAATAGGTCCAGTGAGAAAAAACATCCTTGTATTACACCTCTTTTCATTTTTCTATACCTTTTTTTTTTAATCATCTCATCCCAAGCAAGGCCTTCCATTGCCACTATTGCGCATGGGGTTACGTAGGAGAAGGTAAAGAGAAGGAGTGGTTAGACATAGGGAATGTCAGGAGGAAGGTAACAGATGAGTAAGGATAGCGAGGATGAGGGTTGGGCAGATGGGAAGAGTGTTTGATAGAATGAGAGCAGGTTAGTGTGTTAGGAGGTGTCTATTGACCTTACATTTAAACTTCTGGAGATTGTAGCCGTCGGGGAAGCAATCGTGTGGAAGAGAATTCCACAGTCGGGAAGTGCGAGGAAAGAAACTATTGGAGTAGAAGTTACAGCTGCATTTTATCGGTTTCACTGTAAAAGTGTTGGATCTAGTTGCTGATCTAGTATCATGTTCAAATTCGTATTTAGGGGGCACCTGCTGAACTCGTTTCCTGTTTGTATGCAGGCGGCCTACTGGCCGTTCTTGATCATTCTAACGTTCTTTAACTGACTTAATTATTGACAGAAGTTTCATATTTTCAGTGAACTCACTGTTGCAATTTATGAAGGTAAGAGTTACTTGTAGACATTTTCTAAGATGATGTAATAAAGTTAGCCAATGAAAATATCGAGAAATATACTATTTTAACCCTAGAACACTAACTATGCCTATATTACCCAGTGCAAATTTTCTTATTTTTAATTTCCATTTTCAGTACCTGATTTTCTTTCCTTAATAATATGTTTTTCAGTTTCTATTAATTATAACTTGAAGTACGAAGTTTGTAGTGCCTGCATGTAAAATATTTCAAATAAAGATTTATATTTCATTTTTTTTTTAAATTTTAAAAATCGAGTATGGTTACTCATGGTTAGTAGTGGTGTAACTTTAATTGATGGTTAGTGTTCTAGGGTTAAAATACATATTTAATTCATACGTGAACTTTAAAACGAAATATTTTTCAAAATGATTTTAAAAATCAAGAATAGCATTAAGGGATTTGGTTTTCATCAAAATATCTGTCAAAAATGGTTGGTTTATTTATTTTAGGAAATTCACCAATTCTTTCCACATACCCTGAAGATAACTTACGAAGGTCGAGACATTACTTACATTGTATTACTTGTACTTTTCTACCGAAATTAATTCTGGACAGGTTCTGACAGAATATCCTCCTTCCCTGAGAGGGATTATTCATTATTTGGAAAATTTGATCAATAAAATTGACACAAAATGTTTATTTGTTCAATAATATTTGCCTTACAAACATTTCCTGCCTAAACACACACACACACACACATACACACACACACACACATACACACACACACACACAAATACACACACACACACAAACATACAATCAAACACACACACACACACACACACAAACACACAATCAAACACACACACACATACACACACAAATACACACGCGAACACACACAGATATATATTTTAGTGATTATAGATGTTCTTTTTCTTTTTTACGTTGGTATTTTAATTTTCTTTTTCGCCTTGATGTGGTTATTTTAAGTTTTGTTCAGAATGCGTGTGTATTGCGTGCATATATGGGCCTCTGAGGTCTGTGTTTGTGTGCTTTTGTTTGTGTGTGGTAATATCTATTCACTTGCATTGTTTGTATGTCATATTGATTTACTTTTATGATTACCTTTTGTGTATGTGTAGGTTGGTATATATATATATATATTAAATATATAACTTTAATCCAAAAGGAAAAGCAGGTAGGTAAATCCCAAAGACCCTATCCTAATTAATATTTATTACATTAATATTAAAACAGATCAAGGTGGAGGGCTCAGTGTAATTAATATTTAAATTACAGACCCAATTATAAAATAAAATAAATTCCGATGTTCAAATCAGTTGTATGGTCATTTCTACATGAAATCCCTAAGAGAAATTTCACATATCATCGGCAACTTCTTTATTCCAAAATAAACCGAGTTATTACATCGGCGGAAGTTAAAAAAATATACTTCACGGAAAAATTAAAGGGGTGGCATTAAGAATAAATAATTTTTTAACTTCTCCGGTGTAATTTTTTTTTTTTTAATCATGTCACCCCAATCAAGGCATTTCACTGCCACTATAGCGCAGGGGGTTACACAGGGCGATAGACGAGTTAGGATGTACATAGGGGGAGAGTTGTAGAGAATGGGAGGGTTAGTGTGTTAGGAGGTGTCTAATGACCTTACATTGAAACTCCTGGAGGTTATAGCCGTTGGGGAAGCAAGCATGCGGAAGGGAATTCCACAGGCGGGAAGTGCGAGAAAAGAAGCTGTTGGAGTAGAAATTGCGGTTACATTTCATCGGTTTCACTGTAAAAGGGTGGGACCTAGTTGCCAATCTAGTATCTCGTGTGAACTCACACCTAGGGGGCAGCAGTGATTTAAGTTCATCAGAGCAGAAGCCATGAAAGTATTTATACAAGACGCACAGGGAAGCCACGTCACGCCGGTGAGAGAGTGACTGCAGGCGGTCAGCTACGTCGGTACCAATCACATTACAGATTCTTCACTGTATTTTGTCAAGAAGCCCGAGGAGAATAGCAGGGGCACCCGACCAGATATGGCAACAGTATTCAAAACACGGGCGGATGGTAGATTTGTATAAGTGCAGGCGGCTTATTTTGGAATAAAGAAGTTGCTGATGATACGTGAAATTCTCCTTAGGGATTTCATGTAGAAATGTCCATACAACTGATTTGAACATCGGAATTTATATATATATTAATCATTTCCCCCCCCAAGCAAGTCAGTTTTACTGCCACTGTTACGCAGGGGGTTACATAGGGGGAAAGTGATGAGAAAGAGGGGTAGGTTATAGGGGGTGTTAGGAAGAAGGTAATAGAAGGATGAGAATACTGGTGTGTGGGGGTGTAGTGGATGAAGAAAAGAGCTTGAGAGAATAGATGCGAGTCAGGACTATTGACTCTACATTTAAATTCTTGGAGATTTTAGCTGTCGGGGAAGAAAATAGATGGAAGGGAGTTCCACAGGCGAGAAGTGCGAGAAAAGCTGTTAGAGTAGAAGTTGCGGTTACATTTTATTGGCTTCACTTTAAAAGGGTGGGACCTAGTTGTTAGTCTAGTAGCTTGAGTAAATTCATACATGAGGGCACCAGTGAGCTAAGTTCATCGGATCAGAAGCCGTGAAAGTATTTGGAGAAGAGACACAGGGCAGCCACATCACGCCGGTGAGAGAGCGACTGCAGCCTAGCTGCCAAGTCAGGATCGATCACAAAACGGAATCTCTGTTGGATTTTGTCAAGGACCCCGTGGAGAATAGCAGGAGCACCCTACCACATGTGGCAGCGGTCATTTTTTTTTAATTTTTGTGTCATTTCCGGCACTATCGCTACTTTAATACTAAGCTGTATACTTCCTAACCTTTTCACCTGAGCTCAGTATTTCTTCTCTGTGCTAATATTTTTTTAATATTCTAAATTAAATTAAAATGTTTGATTTTTCTGGTCTGACGAGACAAGCGTATTTTATATGCCTGCCAAAATATATCCGGGTTTATTACCTTTTACTTATGTGTTGAGTTTTCTTTCGTATATATCATATTGCTCTGGATAATATCCATTGAGCTTTCTATTTTTATCTATTTAATATTTAGTATTAATTAGATACTTTTTATTATCCTCTATGGTTTTACAGATGCGTCATTGTTTTCTATCTATCTATCTATCTATCTATCTATCATTATTTTTTATAATCATATTGCCCCAAGCAAGGCGTCTTACTGCCACTGTTTTGCAAGGGGTTGCATAGGAGGAAAGTTATGAGAAAGAGTGACAGGTTATAGAGGGTGTCAGGAAGTGGGTAAGAGAAGGATGAGAATAGTGATGAAAGTGGAGTGGACGGAGAAAGGAGCATGAGAGAGCGGATGCAGGTTAGTGAGACAGGAGATTATTATTGACTTTACATTTAACTTCTTGGACATTTTAGCTGTCGGGAAAGTAAGTAAGCGGAAGGGAATTCCACAGGCGGGAAGTGCGAGAAAAGAAGCTGATGGAGTAGATTTTGCGTTTACAATTTATTGGTTTCACAGTAAAATGGTGGGACCTAGTTGCTAATCTTATGGCACGAGTAAATTCATATATAGGGGGCACCAGTGAGCTAAAGTTCATCATTATTAACTACCTGATGAGACATTGTTCATTCAATGTTGAAACTAAATGTACAATTTTGTAGTAGTTTGTAGTTTGTACATGTAGTAATTAATATATATATATATATATATATATATATATATATATATATATATATTAATTATATTACTCGCACATATCAATCGTCAAACCTCCCATATCTTTTACGTGGGGTTAATTATCAAATGAACGGGAACCTTTTCGTATATAAACGTCGCAAATATCCGTCCTAATATGGACAAGTGGGCGTCTACTGCAAATCAAATAAAAGAGAAGGAATTTTCGGTTTTTTCTTTGAGGGGGGGGTGATATTTTGATTACCCGTTGTTGTACCATTTGGCTCTGAAGAGCCGCGCCAAGAACACCATAGCGGCGAAATATGTATCATCCGAACTAATAATTAGAAATCCGTTCGTTACAAAATAAATGAATTTAACATTGAGTTCTCTCGAGTGTACTACATTTTATATATATATATATATATATATATATATATATATATATATATATATATATATATATCGTAGGGTTCAATCTTTCGGTATCTTCAGGCGATTTGAAATAATAAATTTGTCCGTTTTTGAAACGTACAGACAGGGATGTTTTACGAACGCGCGACTAGAATTTTTAAACAACCGAAAATTTTCAAAATTAGGGAGGCGTTATTTAAAGATAATAAAACACTTTCATCCTGGTTTATATGATTCAAGTATGTATTAGTAGGTGTGGTTACATTCAGACATTATTTCTGATCTTTCATTTAGTAAATTATTTTTTGTTCTGTGCACAACATAATGGCTAACTTTCGAGACATGATCACCTAAACGTATATCATGTATGACACTAAATTGACTGGTTGATCCATAGGTCCTATAGCCTTGGCTGGCAAACAGTCTATCGCAGAATGATATGGTAACCTATTACAGAAAAAATCTTCTGCCTAGTCTATTCT
>JBBBDQ010000588.1:642500-652500 GCA_037127315.1 Ascarosepion bandense
TAATCTCCAAACCGGGACTTTTTCTTCCGGTTTTGCCTCGCCCACGCACGTCCACGTAATTCTCAGAGACACCTGTTCTGTTTGCCTCTGTAGCCATTTCCGCTACTGCCGGAAATAAGGTCAAACAAACATCCGTTCCTTTCAACGACCGGAAACACCCCCGCTTGCATCAGCCTTCCTCGGGTGGGGCCAGATTGTTATATTACAGGGGAAAACTGTCGTAATATTGTGACAACAACAAAAGATAAGAAAGATGTGGACAATTATAAGAGTAATTGTGATTTCAATCCTCGGGTCGGGTAGTGTGTACTTAGAATATGTGAAAATGGGGCGACTAATAATAGAGTCATACTAAAAATAAGAACGAGATATCCCTAGACATGAGCAGGGAAATGAGAAAAATCACTCCCCCGTAAACAAAGTGTTCAGTTCAGAATTCGATGTAGATTACCCGGATCGACATAAACCTGATGAGGGCCTCAGAGTACAACGGACGAAACGTTGTGATAAGGGCAACGGAGATGAGAACAATAGACTGCGTGTAAATAGTGTTTAATTTTGCAGCATTACTCTTTATCATTAAGATATGCGTTGTAGTGGTTGATATCGACTCGGAACGATAAATCAGAGAACCGAGTTCGAATTCCAGTTAAATTCCCAGCATTCACTTACGCGCAATTACCCTTGAGAAACGTATTAATCCGTCTCTTCCCCCAGTTATGGGTTAAGTAACAGGACAGATTAAGTTATATAGCCTTTGATGGCAACCTACTTTGGGATAATCATTCAGTCATTTTTCTTTCGGGATATGGTCGCCCAGGCATGTATCACGTATGGCACTTAACTGATTGACTGAATTCATAGGGTTTGATAGCGGGCCGTAATTTTGAAGGTTAATTCGTTTGAAATAAATTTTTGCCATCGATCCGAGAAAACAGTTGTATGCAGATGATCGTTTAGACAATGTATGACATCAATATGCTAGTCCCAAACTAACGAGTACATAACCCGAGATTTTATGTATACGTCCTTGTTTAGTATCATTTTATATTCTGAGTAAATTGGTGTATGCAGACGATAGTTTAAACAATGTATGGCATATGCTAGTCTCGAACAGACGATAATATAACCTGAGATTTTAAAGGTATATTCTGCTTTATTATCATTTGATATTCTAAGTACACTGGTGTATACAGATGATAGTTTATACAATGTATGACATCACTATGCTGGTCTCGAACTAACGAGAACATAACCTGAGATTTTAAACGCATATTCTGCTTTCGTATCATTTGATATTCTGAGTACACTGGTGTATACAGATGATAGTTTATACAATGTATGACATCAATATGCTAGTCTCGTAAATAACCCAAGATTTTAGGTGTATCGTCTCGTTTAGTATCATTTAATATTTTGAGTAAACTGGTGTATACAGATGATAATTCATACATGTGTAAAGGAAATACAAGCTATGTATGATATCTGTATACAAGTCTCGAACTAGTGTGACCATTAACTGCGATTATAGGCGTATATTTTGGATTTGTATTCTTCACCAGTTTCGGTCTATTTCATCAATAATATGGCATTTTTTTAAGCATTAACGACTCCATTAAAAAATAAATATTTTATCATATTTAACATCTTTTTGCATTTACTTTCTTTGCATTTTAATTAGATTCTTTTTAAAATAAAAAAAAATCAAAATAAGAAAAAGCAAGCCTGGGTTGTATTGACGATATGGCTACTAGATTAATCATTTTTGCAGTGTGTTTAAGTTTAAAAAAAGTAAAAAGGGTATATGCTAGAATAAATTACAAAAGTACTTTAGTCCCTGCTGATTCATAATATACATGGTCTTACTCTCCAGACGGTTACAGTTTCTGTGAAAAATTGCGGATGGCTAGGCACAGAAGAAATTGACCTTTATTTATTATATTTATTATTAAATATGAAGTGCTTCATAATATGCATCTGATGATTGCGTAGTGCATGAAGATCTGACTGGTGCTATAGACGTAAGCTAGCATGCATATTTATGAGTATATATTTAGTAGTTCTTTTATATTACATTGAGAACTGTTCTATTAATACCAGAAAAATATTTTTATATGTGTGTATACATGCGTGTGGACCCATGTATGTATATATATATATATATATATATTGATGCATGTTTTATAAAATAATAATAAAATAATATAGACAAGTTTTGTTGATTTATTTTATGTAAATTCTTTTCATATCGTCTGATAACTTTAATAGCATTATCGTTGAAAGAAGAAAGAAAATCACAATATTGATACATGTTTTTTATTTAATCCTTTTTGAGCATTCGGCTTACATCAGACTTTATCAAAGATGACAATTATATTGAGTGTATTAAACAGTTCACAGAAGAATGAGAGTAGTAATCTTCTATTTTGTTTGCATGGAAGATACACACACACACACACACACACACACATATATATATATATATATATATATGGCATGACTTGGGGTTTCATGCATTATGAAACAATCAGGTGCATATTTCACACTCACAGCACAGACACACACACACACACACACACACACACACACATACAAACACACACACACACACACACACACACACACACACACACATATATATATATATATATATCGCATTAAGTGTTGGTGTTAATAAAAGTCATAACATTGCACATGCAGGTTGCGTTGTAAATAAAACTCCAAGTCCTGCTACCGGTGGGGAAGATATATATATATATATATATATATATATATGTGTGTGTGTGTGTGTGTGTGTGTGTAAGTATTATAATTAAACACCTCCAGGAGAAATCGTCAGGCTCATTATTCTTGGAGATAATGAGTGGGAAACATACTGGATTCGAATGCTGTTTTTTTTGACTATGTATAATGTTGTTGGTTGATTTTTTTTACTATTGTTTTACTGATTGTTATTACAGCGTTTTATTGTGTGTAACTGTACGTAAGTACTTTGTTTAATATTCACTTAGTTTATTTGCTTAATGATATATTTGGATTATTTTATTTTACTTGTTTTTTATTTAATTTTAAGTAACGTATTAAAAACTCTTTTCGTGTCTGCATTTTGAGATGAGTTCTGATAGTTTATTTAGTAGCTAATTTTTTTCTAAGAAAGTAATCGTAGCTGTATTTCCCTCCAGGCAGATTTTACAGTTATTGGATTGATTTTTTAAATATAATTTCATCTCATGCAAGTTATAAATGCGATTGGTGAGCAAGGGATCACAGCGAGAGAATAAAAATGGTACAGGGGATGTCAAAGAAAAAATAAGAGATGGATGGGAATCAAGTAGATAAAACATGGCAACTGACACTGCATTTTTTTGTGATTGTATCTACCAGTGAAGCATGCAACTGGAAGTGAGTTCCAAAAACGAGAAGTGCGAGAAAAGAAACTGATAGAGTAGAAGAAGAGGTTACATTTAACTTGTTCGACGTTAGAAGAGTGGGACCTCGATGCCAATCTAGCAGCGTGAGTAATTATGTGTTCAAGGTACCAGGGAAAATAAGCTCATCAGAGCAGTTGCCATGAAATTACTTGTAGAGAAGACAGAGGGAGGCCGCATCAGGTCGGTTGTTGTGAACTGATGTTCTTTTCATTATTTTTCATGATATTTTTAGTGCTATTTGCTTTTTGTTTTTAATCTCCAAGATATGTTTAGAAAGCATTGTTGGGTGCAGGGTTCTTCTGTTACACTTTTTCAATTACAATTCTTCCAGTGAAACCATTTTAAACGAAGTTAAGAAAGACTATGAAACAGCTTTAGAAGATAGTGCGTTCCCGGCAACACTCTCGTACACATTACACAGCACAAGAATAGCCAAAAGGAAGACAGTCATCAACTTCAACTAAGTACAACAAAAACGTAAGAAAAATAATCATTAAACTCATACACCAACACAAACTTCCCCGCATCAAGCACTCTCCACAAGATATTCCACAAAAACACAGTAAAAATCAGCTACAGTTGCACCGAGAACATGACACAAATAATAAAAGAGCACAACAGTAATCCCACGTGTAACTGCAAAATAAAAAAAAACATTAAATGCCCTTTAATTGGCAATTGATTGTAGAAAAGTGTAATATTCCTAGCCACTGTAAAAACAGTAGGTAACGAAGTAAAAAATATACATAGGAATTGCAAAGGCAAACTTATTGTAACGGTGATAAAGCTTGCATTTCGTGGTGATAGTGACTAAAAAAACAAAACAGAGAAGACGCTCTGTTATAATTATCTTAAAAAATTAAATTTATCCGTTGTAGCTATGAAATGATTTTGCAAAACAAGTGTCCACTTATAAGGGGTAAAACAGGAAAATGGAAAGAAAAGGAAAAATGGAAATTTTATGTTTGTTTTATGCATTTCATCACGTTGCTACTAAACACGTAGTAAGTTTTGTTGAGTGTTGGTTGGTGACTATTGATATAGAAATTCTATGAAGTTTTCGTTTATTATTTTCTTGAACAAATTTTAAAAATTTAAATAATTATAGCAAAGGACGTAACACCCGTGGTTTTTACTAACCATCACAACAAAATGCAAATTTTATCAGCGTTAACAATTAGTTTGTCTTTGTATTTTATTAGTGAGAAGGATATTGGAAAAGAGCGGAATTACTTGGGTAGAAAAAAACTACGGCTCCTTCCTTGATGAATTTCATCTTAGTATCAAGAAACTGATGAGGATCAATACAAAAATAGACAATATATATATATATATATATATATATATATATATATATATATATATATATATATATCATCGTTATGCTGATGATACTTTTTACCTCTTTAATAATGAGTGTGAAGTCGATTCATTTCTAACCGTAAAAATTATGTCCATTCGTCCTTAAAATTTACTGTAGAAAAAGAGTCTAATTGTTGTTTTTCGTTTTGGATGTTTTGGTCCATAAAGGTGAGGTTGGCATTTTGACTTCTGTATTTAGGAAGGCTACCTTTTCAGCTTTTCAGGGTTTTATAAGCGCTGAAACTCTTTTTGTCCACGTCAACGGAAAATTAATTTTATTAGAACGTTAACTTTTCGAGCTCTTAAAATTTGCACAAATTTCTTTTCTCTGCGGTGAAATGAAATTTATTAAGATGACACTTTCTTAAAATGGATATCCTTTGGATATTTTGGATTTCATTATGCATGATGTCATTAATAAATTTCGTGAGAATAAGCCGTATGTTGTTAAAAAATGTCTGATTTATTTGCGTCTACCTTACATTGGTACAGAAGATGAATCTTTAACAAGGCTAATTTCGTATTCCATTAGCAAATGCTATTATTCTGCTAATGTTCAAGTAATATCTTTTACTCGACCAATTCTTTCTTCCATTCGCAAGGTTGTTTTACCTCCACATCACGTTAATTCTGTTGATTATAAATTTGAATGTAGTTACGGATGACACGAGATAGGTAGATCATTTCAGCGTTTGGATTTCAGAATTAAACAGCATTTAACCCCCAGAATTTTGAATCCGTCCGCAAATATTGGTCAAATAGTAAATACATCCGGGTCTTCTATAGCACAACATGCTATAACTAGCAGGGAATGTTTGGCTTGTTTGAGTGCCTACTGTTTTTCCATCTTATCCAAGTCTCACTTCTTCTTCTTCTTCTTCTTCTTCTTCTTCTTCTTCTTCTTCTTCTTCTTCTTCTTCTTCTTCTTCTATGTACCCTGTCCCTTCAGGACGTAGGCGATCATGGCTCTCCGCGTCTCCCTATCCCTTGTGGCTCTTAGTATGTTTGCTCCTGTTGCTCCTGTCAATCCCCGTTCCGTCATCCACCTGATCAGACCCTGCAAATATGTTATCCGCTGCCTTCCTCTGTCTCTCCTTCCTTCTATCTGACCAGCCAGTATCAGGTTCTCCAGGCTCTCCTTCCTCATTGCATGTCCCAGGAACTTCAGTTGTCTCTTCCTGATGCTCAGCATCAATTTCCTTTTTGTTGCCATTCTTTCTAACAACTCGTCGTTGCTTGTATGCTCAGTCCACGATATCCGTAGCATCCTTCTGTAGAACCACATTTCGGCCGCTTCCAGTTTTGTCCTCATTTTCGATGATATTGTCCAGCATTCACTGCCGTATTCAAGAAGTAACATCACGTAGCAGTCTAGCACTCTTTTCTTCGTTTCTATTGAGATTTTCCTGTGTGTTAGTATTAATCTCCAAGTCTCACTACTTATATCATTAAAAAGCTCTCGAGTCCATTTACTTCAAATCTCGCAAGCCTTCACTCTGTAAACAGAGAAATTGCTTGTTAGGTTTGAATGTGATTGGACTTTTCATCATCATTTTTTTTCAACTCTCATTGGAATTTTCTTTTACTTTTAAGAATAAAATTTCCAGAAAATTAAAACCCGGGGAGATCTAGAACGAAACCGGTTGTTTGTTTTAGTTCTTAGTGTTTAGTATGTCATTAAAATTCCGTTTATTCCTTGCCAATACACACACACACACACACACACACACACACACACACACATATATATATATATGTATATGTATATGAAATTATTTGTTTTAACATTATTTTTGATTGATACTCGCATTTAAGTAGATATTCTGCTTATAATCAAACAGTATTATATATTCATTTCTACCAGCCTCATTATTTACGATAAATGTTAATGACAAAAATGTGTCATTCGGCAGGATTCGAGTCCACATAAGGGAAGGCACCAATTGATCTGGAGCGTCTTAGACTTCTCGACCTCGAATGACCAACAGTCTAAAAGAAGTCAAATCAAGCCTATATAGCAAAATTATCGATTCACGCAAAAAAACATATCTGCTCTGAAATATATTTTAATGTCAACAATTGTAAACATGTCACGGAAATTAACAAATATATATATATTCAATGAAACACGTTTGAAAGAAAAATATATATTAATAAATATACATATTATCCTTCGTCTAAAACACATCTCTGAGTTTCATGCACTACGCATTTTATACAATAATTTATATCTTTTTTATATTACACTGAGCATTGTTCTATTAACACCTGATAAATATTTATATATCGGTGAGTGCCTGCGTGTATACACATATTCTTGTTTACACACATACACACACACACACACACACACACACACACACACACGCACACACACACACACACACACATTAAAAAACCTTGATGAGTGAGGATATCATAATGCTGAAATGAAACATCGAAGTCGGCATGATTCTGCTCAGTTAATCATATATATATTGATGGTTTAATTACTTAGTTTTTGGTCATAATAAAATTAAACCAGTACACATTGGTATTAAAAAATGTTATATTTTGCAGAACTTTCTAATATTCTTCATTTGTAAACGAGTTATTACGCGACCTAGGTTTCTACCATGTGGTGTCTTCATGCGATTCACAATAACTTATTTTACCGTTTACCGTTTTTTCAAGAGGTCTCATTGCAATTGAAATCAAAATATGAAAAAGACCCATTCATAACTTGGAGCATAGTAAAAACAGCCAAGCCTTACAACGGTGGCAAAATATGTAGACTGCGCCAGGAAGAAAAGTTAGAGATTATGCTATTCACAAAAAAAAATGCACTATTGAATGAAAGAACGGAAATTATGACTACGTGTAACCATAGCAAAAAATACCTATTAGGTTCATACAACCATGGATGAAAACGTTCAAAAACTGCCCGTTACGTGAGCGCTCAAAAAAATCACCATTACGTGAGCGTTTAAAAAAACAAAAACAATAAACGGTAAAATCAGTTACTGCAAATCGCCTGAAGAGACCACATGGTAGAAACCTTGGTCGCGTAATAACTCGTATACAAATGAAATATTTATATATATATATATATATATATATATATGATTTCCACTCCAGCAGGGCAGTAACGCCTCTCAAATACAAGAGGTTACTGAGTGTGAAATATTGAAAAAAAAAAAAAAAAAAGGAACCTATTATACGTGTGTACATGTGTATGTATTTGTGTATATATGCGTGTGTGTGGGTTTATGCTTGCGTGTGTATGTGGAAATATAGATGTGTAAAATTGATAACGAATCTGTCAGACATTTGTCTTTCCCCTTTGATGTTGACATTCGCCTCTTCGAATGCCTCACCCACGCGTCAGGCGGAGTAACGAAAATCCTAATTTCCATTTCTCTATCAACACAGACATCTTTTTATCGTGACAAACGAAAACAGTTTCAAAGGCTTAAAAAACAACCATGCAAAATATTAAAAAAAAAAAAAGAAAAGAAAAAAAAGAATGAACGAGAACGCTCTTTTGCGTAAATACTGAAAGTTCTATAAAAAAAACAAAAAAAATAAAAAACCTCACATAACCACCATATTACTTTTCTGGGTATGACGATAAACTACATCCAGCAGCAAGGCCTCTGATCTGGAGATTGAATGATTTGAGGAGCGCGGAACCACCTCGTAATTACTGTTGTTCCCAGGTCCACACTGATCCAGGGTGTTAGCACCTATTAAGGTCCCTAAGTCTAGCCACACTGATGAGTTGCGAAACAGGCTGGTACATAGATGACATATATATATATATATATATATATATATATATATATATATATATCGGCAGACAGATCTGGTTCGCTGTATCATAGTTCATCAGTACGGTTAGACTCCGATTGCTTTTAACCCAGGATTGAAACCCGACCGAATTGGCGTCAGTCGGCGATTCTACCTCTAGGCTATGGGCGTTTGGTTGAAGAAGGCAGACTTTTTAGCGTGTATATTGTCATTATACCCTCCCAATAGCCAGAGTGCTCTAATCCATTCAATAAATGAGCTGAATTTTTCGGTATAAGGACTTCTACGAGGGTCATTCAATAAATGAGCTGAATCTTTCGGTATAAGGACTTCTACGAGGCTCATTCAATAAATGAGCTGAATTTTTCGGTATAAGGACTTCTACGAGGGTCATTCAATAAATGAGCTGAATCTTTCGGTATAAGGACTTCTACGAGGGCCATTCAATAAATGAGCTGAATTTTTCAGTATAAGGACTTCTACGAGGGTCATTCAATAAATGAGCTGAATCTTTCGGTATAAGGACTTCTATGAGGCTCATTCAATAAATGAGCTGAATCTTTCGGTATAAGGACTTCTACGCGGGTCATTCAATAAATGAGCTGAATCTTTCGGTATAAGGACTTCAACGAGGCTCTTTCAAAAAATGAGCTGAATTTTTCGGTATAAGGACTTCTACGAGGGTCATTCAATAAATGAGCTGAATCTTTCGGTATAAGGACTTCTATGAGGCTCATTCAATAAGTGAGCTGAATCTTTCGGTATAAGGACTTCTACGCGGGTATTTCAATAAATGAGCTGAATCTTTCGGTATAAGGACTTCAACGAGGCTCTTTCAAAAAATGAGCTGAATTTTTGGGTATAAAGACTTCTACGAGGGTCATTCAATAAATGAGCTGAATTTTTTGGTATAAGGACTTCTACGAGGTTCATTCCATAAATAAGAGGAATTTTCCGGTATAAGGACTTCTACGAGGGTCATTGAATAAATAAAGTGAATTTTTAAGTTAAAAGGACTTCTGCGAGGGTCATTCAATAAATAAAGTCAATTTTTCAGTATAAGGACTTCTAATACAGATAGAAATTTCCTTTTTTTTTTTAAAGTTCTTTTCAGTCCCTTTAAAAAAGAAGTAAAGGAAAAAAATTTTAAAAAAAGTAAATTTCTATCCGTATTATAAGTCCTTATACTGAAAAATTCACCTTATTTATTGAATTACCCTCGTAGTAAAATGATCAACATTACGTTTTATTTCGAATTGAAGCCGTAAAAGTTTGTTCGAAGTATTTAGATTTTTACATAAAATAAACCATGAATGTTGATATGCAGCTAAAACAATACAACCAACCAACCAAACACCTCTTTCATGGTATTAATCCATATAATATTCTACAATTTCTTAAAGAAATCTATGCTCATT
>JBBBDQ010000588.1:657500-845000 GCA_037127315.1 Ascarosepion bandense
GAAAAGATATACAGGGTGATGAAGAATGAACTAGAGTCAAGTGGTTAAGAGATGGGTATTGACATTGCATTTAAATTCCTGGAGGTTGTAGCCATCAGGAAGGCAAGACTATGGAAGCGAGGTAAGGGGATTATGAAAGTTCTTTTTCAGTGAATATATTTTATTCAGCGTCAGAAGAGTTAGTGACAGTAATACGTTACTCTGAATATAGTAAATTAGGAATTATCAAAATGATTAACAACGAGAGTTCATTAAATTGTAGAATTGTTAGAGGCATTTTTATTAGCTTAAATGTAAGATTAAATGAACAATATTTAACCGAGCCTTCCCATAAAGACGAGATGTAGCATAAGGCCACTTTTTATCTGAGCGCGAACGATCGCGCGAAAATTCCCCGTTGACTCCGCATAGCCAGGGTCGGATTCTTGTCGAATTTACTACCCCAGACAAAGCTCTGCCCTTTGGCATAACCTCGTCTGAATTTCTATCCTCTCGAATGCACAGAGCCCGACAAAGTCAGAGCTTTGATTAACTAATATTTACCTGCTCCTCATTGAGGCTGGATGCGACACAAGGCCACATTTTACGTGAGTGATATGAGCTCTTAAACTCGGGCAAAATTTTCCTTTAAGGCAGAGTCGAGCTCTTGTCTGTTTTCCCCAGACGAAAATCTAACTTTCGGCCGAGCCTTGTCTGCGTTCCTCTCCACCCGAAGACAGAGACTCCAATGAAGAGAGTGTTTTGATGGACTGATATTCACTACCTCCCCACTAGGGCGGATGCGGCACAAGGCCAATTAAAATGGAAATCCGAGCCTTTAAGCTAGGCCAAAATAACCTCAGTCTTTTGTCTGTTCATTCCAGATGAAACTTTACCCTTCGGCGGAGCAACGTCTAGGTCCCTCTCCGCCTGAAGGCAGAGAGTCCGAAAGAGAGAGTTTTGATAGACTAAATACAAGTAGATTTCTCTTGAATGTCTGTATTCAGTACAGATCCATTAATGTAGGAAATGGATCATACCGCACTTCACTGGAATCGATGCTGCATAAAGTGTTTCACTTCAAAAGAGGACTACCTCGAAGGAGATTAAATGCCTAATTGTCATTTGTCTATACTTCTGAGATGAAGTAGTATTTACATTTTTCGGACTATTGTCCTTATCTTTGTAGCCATTTTTGCGACGTTTCGGCCGTTATACGCTCCAGCCTTCTTCAGGTGCTAGAAATTTTGAATCGAAACTTTTATTACAATCACTGCGGTATTTCATTTTCATTCTTTGTGCGAAACCATTTCTGGTATCCATGAGTTATCTCCCTTTAACTTAACTCGGTAAGTTATTTGTTCATCACGGCTGTAGCCTGGTATTGGACTCACAACTATTTGGGTCAAGTCACTGGAACTAACCAATGTCTATATCCACTGGGCCATGTGCCCTTAGTGAATCTGGTTAAAGGCAGATAAATTCTGACTAACAGATAATGTGCGATTAACGACACATATCAGTGGGTTTAATTTGTTTCTAGTTTATTCATTTGAGTATGCAAACATATTTATTTTTACACTATTTACATTATTCAGACTATTGTTCTCATCTTTGTTATCACTTTTATGACGTTTCGGCCATTATACAATCTGGCCTTATTCAGGAATTTTGAACTGAACTCTTTATTAGGATCACTCAGGTATATCGTTTTTATTTCTTGATCGAAGCCACTTCCGGTAGTCACGAGCTATCTCCCATTAACTTAACTCTCTAAGTTATTTGTTCACCACTGTTGTAGCATGGTATTTTGGGGTCAAGTCACTGGAACTAACCAACGTCTATATCTGGGCCATGTGTTCTTGAGGACAACAGCAGGTACCTCGGGAAAGGTAGTTGCGAAGTCCAGACTTCGCAGGTATCTCTCCCGAGTAAGACCCCCAAAAGTGGAGGGCAAGAGGAAAAACTGTGTGTAAGCCATTCTATATAGCTGTGGTAAGAAATATGAAGGAGAAAAAGGCCGAACTTTTAAGAACATAGGAAGGCCGAAAGGAGATAGAAAAATCAGGCGTAGCTGACCACATATAGAGGGAGAAGGAAGATCACTGCCTCCTATGGGATTAAGTTGAAATAATGGTTAGAGAACGCCACTAGAAACTTCGTAAACGTAAGGAATTGGAGCATATGCTAGTCTACAAAAACCCCCTAAGACGATTAAACATAAAAATGAATACAATATGGGAACCAGTAATAGGGAGTACTAGAGAAAATCATTAGCGTCAAAAAGACTGCAATATGAACTCTGGTAAAAATACTAGAAAAAATCATTAATATAAAAAAAAATGCAATATGAACTCTGGTAAAAAAATGATTACTGAGACATTAGGGTTATAAGTCCCAGAAATTAATTTGTTCTTAACCTCAAGGACACATGGACATAGACGTTGGTTAGTTCTAGTGATTTGACGAAAAGAGTTGTGAGTTCAATACCAGGTTACAACACCTGAAGAAGGTCGGAGCGTACAACGACCGAAACGTCGTAAAAATGACGACAAAGGTGAGAACAATAGTTCGAATAATGTAAATAGTGCCGAATTTTTATGTATAGTTTTTTTCTTATGTTGTATTGTGAAAAAAAAGATACAAACAAATGAGTGGTTAGTTCGAATGGTAAAAACTAAGGGACACACGATTAAATCAACAATAAGGATTATTGTAATAAAGGTACAAATATTAAGAGTCCACACAATAGTCACTATGTCCCAAAATGTAGCGTAGAGTACTTCCGTCCGTTCCTGATCGTCTTCCGGTCATCAGCTCGCTCGTAATCTACTGCATGGTGTATTTATAATGGGTGACAGTCCATTGCTAGGGGGAAACAGGTTCTTCCATTACAACATTTTTTTTACAGTCCTGGAACCTTTTTATTAGGTAATATAGCATTCATCATAGAAGGTTGCATTTTAAAACCGTATGAAATTATTTTAAATGCACACATGAGAGTCGTTTGAAAAGTTCATAAGCTAACCAAGATTTTCAGATGGAATGTGAGCAAATTATCCCCCTTGCGGTTCACATACTTTTTCTGTCAGTATTTGTGAAGTAATGGATATCGGCTCCACATGAGAAATTGAAGAGCTCAGTTCGAATTTCGGTTCGAAATCGTTTAATTCGTACCCTTGCGAAAGGTATTTACCAATCTTTTCTCCCTCTAGTAATGGGTTAAGTAACAGGAAAGATTGGGTTCTATAGCCTTAATTGGTAACCGGTTTACCGCAGAAAGTAATGGCAACCTACTGCGAGAAAAACTTCTGCCTCGTCAGTCATATCTCGAAAGAGACATGATCGCCCAAGCATGTATTACGTAGGGCAATTACGATTGAATTGCACTAGTTTTATCCGATTGATGAAGAAACCTTCATCCTGCTGGCCAAAAAGTGATCAATAGCATATATTACGTCATTATTACTTCTATACCCGTTCTTGACCAAGTATTTTTTAAGCTTGGGAAAGATCCGAAGGCGAATTGGCATGGCGAAGGAAGCATTCCAGAAGTTGAGTAAAGTATTAAGAAACAGGACAATTTCGCTAGAAACAAAGAAGAGAATACTGGATTGCTACGTGATGTCCGTCCTTCAATATGGCAGTAAATGCTGGACAATACTATCAAAGATGAAGGAAAAACTTGAAGCAATTGAAATATGGTTCTACAGAAGGATGCTGCAAATCTCATGAATCGAGCATGTAAGCAATGATGAGGTCTTGGAAATGATGGAAACAAAAAGGAAATTAATACTAAACATCAGGAAGAGACAGCTGAAGTTCCTGGGACACGCAATGAGGAAGGAGGGCTTGGAGAATCTGATATTAACAGGACAGATAGAAGGAAAAAGAGACAGGGGAAAGCAACGGATAACATATTTGAATGACCTAATCAGGTGGATGACGGAACGAGGATTGCATGCTGTAACAGGAGAAGGCGTACTCAGAGCCACCAGAGATAGGGAAAAGTGGAAGGCCATGATCGCCTACGTCCTGAAGAGAAAAGGCACATAGAAGAAGTTTAGATACGACACAACGTCAAAAATATGGGACTACCAGTAAGGGTCAAACTGACTAATCAGTCGCAGTTGATCTAGAGAGACGAGCTTGTTAACCATTACACCAGCTCTGTATACCCAAATATGAAAGAGTAGCTTAGATGTGGCACTAGACAGAATTTATGGAGCCTCTAGTGAGGATTGCATCCTCTATTTGGATAGTATTCCTATTGCTAGGAAGGATAGCTCTCTCCATTGATGGTGTGGACCTTTTAAAGATATTAAATTATCCATCACCAATGTGAAACAAGGCCCCTTTCGTCAGTCATCCTGAACATTTGTTCGTGATATCCTTCTATAACTGCCTCAGAAAGTTGGCATAGCGCTCTCCATTGATGGTGTGACCCTCTTGAAGATATTAAATTATGCATCCCTAATGTGAAACAAGGCCCCTTTCGTCAGTCACTCTGAACATTTGTTCGTGATATCCTTTCATAACTGCCTCAGAAAGTTGGCATAGCGCTCTCCATTGATGGTGTGGCCCTCTTGAAGATATTAAATTATGTATCCCTAATGTGAAACAAGGCCCCTTTCGTCAGTCACTCTGAACATTTGTTCGTGATATCCTTTCATAACTGCCTCAGAAAGTTGGCATAGCGCTCTCCATTGATGGTGTGGCCCTTTTGAAGATATTAAATTATGCATCCCCCGAAAATGTTGGTCATCACGTTCTCTGTAGATGAAATGGTCTTTGGAACAGGTGAGGTGAGATGTCACTGTCACTGTCTCTGGTTCAAAGTGGTGACTGTTATGGTGATGTTTCCACTGCATCGACTGTCACTGTCTCTGGTTCAAAGTTGTGACCATCGCGGGTTAGAAAACGTTCCTGCCTCAAAGAATGTTAGATCGCTTCCATGAAGTAATCAGCCTGGTAAGTGTTTGAACATGTATCAGTTGAGGTGTCATTCACCGAGCGGAAACCTTCGTCATGCCAAGTTCATTGTGCAGAATATTTTCAACTCTCTCAGGATTTCTGCTAATAGGATTGTTCATTTGATTTATTTGATTCGAAGTTGTATGTTGTGGTGAAGTGGATATCAGCTCGGAATGAAAAACCATAGAGCCGGGTTCGAAATCCAGTCAAATTCACTGCATTCACTTACTCGCAAACACCCTTGGGAAACCTATTAATCTCTCTCTTCTCCCACATAAGGAAGAAGGGCTTGGAGAACCTGATACTAACGGGCCAGACAGAGGGGGAAAGAGACAAAGGAAAGCAGCGGATAATATATTTAAAAGGCCTAAGTAGGTGGATGACAGAACGGGGACTGAGAGACGTTGCAGGAGAAAGCGTGCTAAGAGCCACCAGGGATAGAGAGACGTAGAAGGCCATGATCGCCTAGGTCCTGAAGGGACAAGGTACATAAAAGAAGAAGAAGAACAGATTTTATTATATAGCCTTGGTTGGTAACCAGTCTACCGCAGAATGTTATAGCAACCTACTACGGGAAAAACCCAGTCAGTCATAGCTTTTTCGAGACATGATCGCCCAAGCGTGTAGAATGTATGCCACTTAAGAGACTCACTCTTTGATTTATAGAGTTTCCTCCATAAACATGTAGTGAACAGTATCAATGTTTTCTTCAATGGTGGCAAGATTCTCCCTGCTCTCCTGTATTCATCTGCCCACTTTTGCACTGTCGATAAAACTGCAATGTCATCCCTCAATGTACCGACCCTGTAAGCAGAAATTTTCTTTGGGGGTTAAATTCTTTTTTCTGCGGGCGTGTCTTAACACCACAATATCAAATTTTGTTAAAATTCAAGAGGATTCGCTACGAGTTACGTCTGAAGTTTTCACTTAACAATCAGGAGTCAGTTTGTGTGGAAAGAAACGATGCATTTATTAATAAGAAGTGTTAAAATTAATGCATGTAATGTTTCACAGTTCTAGCATAAATCCTTCGTAGTCAGACTATAAACTATTCTGTCCACACCCGCATCTACAAAGAAACAATGCATTAATAAGATAAGTTGAAATGAAATCATGTAAGTTTTCAGCCCACGCCCGTACCTTGAAAGAAACAATGCAGTTATTAATAAGAAAAGTTGAAATGAAGCTATGCCAATTTTCACACCTCTAGCACCACTTCTTTAAATCAGCCTATGAACTATTCAGCCCATGCTCGTACCTTGAAAGAAACAATGCAGTTATTAATAAGAATAGTTGCAATTAATGCATGCATGGTTTCACAGCTATAGTACAACTGCTTCATTGTCAGGATATAATCCTTTCAGCCCAACCCTTGTATATGGAAAGAAACGAGTATATGTTAAAAAGAAGAATTGAAATGAAGCTATGTCAATTTTCACACCTCTCGCACCACTTCTTTAAATCAGCCTATGAACTTTTCAGCCCACGCTCGTACCTTAAAAGAAACAATGCCGTTATTAATAAGAAAAATTGAAATGAAGCCATGTAAGTTTTCACACCTCTAACATCACTTCTTTAAATCAGCCCATGAACTTTTCAGCCCATGCTCCTACGTTGAAAGAAACAATGCAGTTATTAATAAGAATAGTTGAAATTAATGCGTGCAGGGTTTCACAGCTCTAGAACAAATACTTCATTGTCATTTCAGCCCAACTCTTGTATATTGAAAGAAACGATACATTTGTTAATAAGAAGAGTTGAAATGAAGCTATGTTAACTTTCACACCTCTAGCATCACTCATTTAAACCAGACTATGAACTATTCAGCCCACGCTCGTACCTTAAAAGAAACAATGCCGTTATTAATAAGAAGAGATGAAATGAAGTCATGTATTTTTCACAGCTCTAGCATCACTCCTTCATAGTAAGACTATAAACATTTCAGCCCACGCTCGTACCTTGAAAGAAACAATGAATTTATTAATTAGAAGAGTTGAAATTAATACCGGGATGATTTCACACCTCTAGACTCACTCATTCAGAGTTAGCCTATGAACGTTTCAGCCATAATACAATTATTATAGAATATAATTTTATAATCTAATCTAAACTTATTTATAAATGGAACTTTGTCTGTGTGTATGTGTATCCGTTACCTATAGACACCGAAACGGCTGAACCAATTTTCTTGAAAATTTACACAGTTGTAATATAAGCGTCTGCAAGTGTTCTTAGCTAGGTTTTGTGTCGAGGTACACCCGATAAATATCGAAAATCGATAATCGAAAAATCGGGTTATAGAAGGAGTGGTCCAATTTTAATCAAATTTGATACATTTATAGACAAAGACATAAGAAACGATATTCAGAAATTTCAAGGTTGCAGTTCTTACAATTGTGCAGAAAATTGATAATATATATATAAAAGGCAAGATGTTTGTGCGTGTGTGTGTTTATCTGCCTGTATGTCTGTAATTTTTTCAGCTCTTTTATTTTAGTTTTTGCTTCAGGTTTGGCTCTAAGTAGGTATAATTGTAGTTCTTAGTCTCAGCCATGATACCATTTACTCAGAGGACTTATTTAGCCTTCAAAATTCAGTTGACGACGAAAAAAACTTATTTGATATCGATAGCAGAAAATCTAAATTTGACTTACATCCATTCATTTTCCTTTCAGTCTACGATTTCGCTTTAACTGAAAACAACTGTTGCTTTTAGTCTTTCGTACCAACGTCCAAAGAATCTGAGCTCCAGGACCATGAATTAGTTTTAAAGCTTTCATTACATCCGAGCAACGCCGGGCTATACTGCAAGTTTTCCATAAAACTTCCCCATTGATTACATGCTTTGTCTATGGTATTTCTTTTTTTCTTTTTTTATAATATAGTTTATAAGAAGATGCACAGTGTATACTGTTACTGTTAAATGTTTATGATGAATGAAGTGTGTGGTCTAAATGAAAGAAGACGTTGTATGAAGGGGTAGTTAAGGGCTTATTGCGAATACATAACAATCGACCTGTGGTTGGCCAAGAAAATCTCTGATTTTCTCAGACTCTATGCCTTTGAACGAAGAGGAACTCGGACGAAGCTATGCCGAAGGGTAGAATCTTGTCTGGCGTAAATAGACTAGTGCCCGATTGCATGAATGCGAAGTTCCAAGGGGAATTTTTGCCTGAGCCTACGCTATTAGAATGCTCCAGGGTAAAATCGGTCATGTGATACATCTCGCCTTTGTGGGGAGGCTCGGGTAAATAAAAGATATTTGCACAGATAAGCCGCCGTGAATCTACAAAGAAAAAAATAGTCAGAATAAATAAAAATACATCTTCTGGGTCCGAGCAGATTTTGAGGAAATAACTAGCATTTTTAGTCAGTTTTTTCTTAAAATGTGCTCGGCTTATAAACTGTGTAAAACGAGGCTTGAGATCTGAAAGCCGGTTTTGATCTCTCTTGTCACGTTCATCCATATCGGCTCGGCGAACTGCTAATTAAGACTAAATTCTTGTGTCTTTATTACCAGAGGTAACGTTGGCGTTATCTCATCAAACACAAATGTTTATTATAATGACTATACAGTAACAGTTAAGAGAGTCTCCGTACTTTTGAAGCAGTGAGATTTTGGCAAACATGGATCTTTGTGCCCACAAAAAACAAAAACAAAGAGGGAAGTCAAAAGAACGGTTTTCCCCTTGAGACTGCCATTAGTCTAACTACTTTCATTCCTGGGCTATGTTTATTGTTTCAAAAAGTGATGAGTAGGATTTGAATAAAAAATAAACAGATATTTTTATGCTTTAAAATTTACGACAAAAATATTAAGCACCATTTATTAGCGCTTATTTGTCTCCGGCTATACCGTGTTGAATACACCGGTTCCCGTCCAATCATAGAAGTTAAGCAACATCGAGCTTGATCAGTACTCAAATGGGTGTCCATTTGATAAATACCAGGTGCTGTAAACGTAAGGTCCAAGAATGGTCATCCAGGTTTGTGGTTTGTGGTTTGGGGGTTGGGTGCAGCGCTAACAACCTTGCCCGGTAAAAAAACAGTTTGTTACAGCAACATAAAAGTTGTTGCCCTATGCATTGGGTGTGATGGGTAAATGATAATATTAGTATTTATTTACAAGAATACCTTTCTAAATGCGGATACAATTAAAACAAATATGTAACTTTTATCAGTTTATAAAGAAATAAATATGAAAAAAATATTCATAAGTTTATAAACATTTACTAAATTATTTGCACTGTTCGGGCTGTTGTCACCAGTTTTATTAACATGTTTACAATTTTTTGGCTGTCGTACGTTCCGACATTCTTCAGATGCTACGGATTTTGAACTGAACCCTTTTTTCGATCACTCGGGTATATCATTTTTATTCCATGTGAAATGTCACTTCCGGATGACATGTAGTTATCTCCCTTTAACTCAACTCTCTAAGTTATTTGTTTACCACTGCTGAAGCCAGGTATAAGAACGTACAATTCTTTGGATCAAGTCACTGGAATTTACCAACGCCTATATCCACAAGGCCATATGTCCTGAATAAGGCAGGGGCGTACAACAGCCGAAACGCCGTAAACATAGCAATAAACATGAGGAAAACAGTCCGAACAGTGTAAATAATGTAAATACTACTTGATCTTAGAAGTATAAACATTTACTAATTTATTTTTTTTTTTTGTTTTTGTTTTTTATTATCTTATTATTTCCAAGCAAGGATGTACTGGCACTGGTACGCATGGGGTTACATAAGAGGAGAGTGATGAGAAAGAGGAAAAAGTTCGGGGGTGTCAGAGAATGAGTAAGATGAGGATGAGAATGCAGGTGGGAAGAGGGCTCCGTGAGAGTAGAGTGGAAAGGAAGAAGAACATGATACAAGGGTTGTCAGGGAAAAAGAATGCGTGTCAAGGAGATAAGAGATGGCAATTGAAAAAAAAAAAAAAGAATAAAATTTGGACACCCTCGTAAAGAGGATCTTAAGCGCGCACACATATTACCCATTCAGTAATTGCAATACATAATATACGCTTGCGAGATCATGTCTCGAAAGAGACATGACTGACTAGGCAGAAAATTATACCGCAGTAGGTTACCATTACTTTCTGCGGTAGACTGGTTGCCAACAAAGGTTCTTTTTCTATGTGCCTTGTCCTTTCAGGATGTAGGCGATGATGGCTTTTCGCGTCTCCCTATCTGTGGTGGCTCTTAGCACGCTTTCTCCTGTTACACCACGCAACCCCTGTTCTGTTATTCACCTGCTCAGGTCCTTCAAATATGTTATCCGCCTCTTTCCCCTGTCTCTTTTTCTTTCTATATGACCAGTTAGTGTTAAGTTCTCCAAGCTCTCCTTCCTCATTGAATGTCCCAGGAACATTAGCTGTCTTTGCCTGATGCTTAGTATTAATTTTCATTCTGTTTCAATCCGTTCCAAAACTTCGTGATTTCTCACATGCTCGATCCATAATATCTGCAGCATTCTTCTGTAAAACACATTTCAAATGCTTCAAGCTTTTTTCTGTTAGTATCAGATTCCTTTTAGTATCAGGTTCCTGTTATTTTCAGGATGTCCATCCCCGCCTTCCTCATTGCATGTCCCAGGAACTTTAGCTGTCTTTTCCTGATGCTCAGTATTAATTTCCTTTTCGTTTCCATCCTTTCCAAAACCTCATCATTGCCCATATGCTCGAACAGCGCTGCTATTTAACCCATAGTTGGAAGGAGATGCAACGGATAAATACCTTTCTCAAGATCCTTTGCACGTAAGTAAATGCAACAAAGTCAATTGGAATTTGAACTATGCTTTCCGATTTCTCGTATTGAACCAATATCCGCTGCACAACAACGCACATAGACGTTGTTATTAGCCTAACTAACCATACCTGGATATCCCAATTAGTACACACTTACACACGCATTGCGTTGTCGACACCCAGACAAATGGTTGTATTCTTTTACAAAAAGAATTCTGTACACAAGTGAGACTGCGCATTGAAACACGAACATGGAAAAGGCGAGTACACACACCAGGGCGTGTTTGGAATCTTGAATTTCTGTAAACGCACTTTGCCAGACGTCAGTGGGATTTCAAAACAAGGTGATCACTGGAACTAGAAATGCAAACGACATTGTTAAGGCAATTTGTCATGAAACGTGATACGAGCCCCTATTCACACCCAATATCACACCCCTCCAACACACAGGGGTACTTTTTTCTTTATGTGTTTCCTTTTTTTTGTTCTTTTCCTTGTTTTTTATTTTTTCTTTCTTTCTTTTTTCTTTTTCTTCACACACACACACACACTCTCTCTCTCTTTCAATTCATTGTTGCCTCTCTTCTTTCTTTCTTTCTTTTTTTCTTTCTTTCTCTTCAATCTCTCTCTTTTTCCATTTCATTGCTGTCGCCTCTTTCTTTCTTACTTACTTTTTCACTCTCTCTTTTTTCCATTTCATTGTTGCCTCCTCTCTTTTTCTTTCTTTTTTCTTTCTTTCTTTTCCATTTCATTGTTGCCTCCTTTCTTTCTTTCTTTCTTTCTTTCTTTCTTTCTTTTCCATTTCATTGTTGCCTCCTTTCTTTCTTTCTTTCTTTCTTTCTTTCTTTTGTTTTACTCTTTTTCCTTCCTAGTTTTTTGGACTTCTGCCATCTCTTTTTCTGGCATTTTCTTTTCCTTTTTATATTCGTCTTTTTGTTGTTGTTATTTTTCGTTCTTTTTTAACTATTTGTTTTGTCTGTTCATTCTTTTTAAACATTTTCATTCAAACTTTATTTTCATTCATATCTTTTTTCTATTCTTTTCTTTCATTCTTTCCAAACACTCTTTCTTTCTGTCATAAGATTCGTTCTTTTTTCTTTCTTTAATCCCTCACATATTTCTTTCTTTATTTTTTCTTTTTAGTTTGATATCTTTTTCTTTCATATTTTTTTGTTTTTTTATTTTTTCATTATTAATTTGCTTTTTAGTAATGTTTCTTGAATACTTCCTTCTTTCATTTTTTCATTTTTAATTGCTCATCAATATTTGTAGATTAATTTATTAAATTCTCTTTCTTTCTTTTTCTTTCTTTCTTTTTCTTACTCTCTTTCTTTCTTTCTTTCTTTTCTCTTCTTTTTTTCTTTTTCTTTTGACTTTGCATTTTCGTTCTTTCTTTTTTCTTTCTTTTTTCTTTGCTTGTCTATAGATTAATTAATTCATTTTTCTTTCTTTCCTTTTCCTTCCTTCATTCTCTTCTTTTTCATTCCTTTCTTTCTTTCTTTTTTCTTTCTTCTTATTTGCCCATGTTTGCTTATTTAAGGCTCACTCTTCTTTTTTTTCCTTTCATTTTTCATTCTTATATCTTTCTTTCTTTCTTTTCTTTATCCTATTTACCCGCGTTTTATATTCACGACTCATGCTTTCTTTCTTTCTTTCTTTCTTTCTTTCTTTCTTTCTTTCTTTCTTTCTTTTATTTAACCATGGTTTTATATTAACAACTCTTATTTCCTTAGTTTCTTTTTTCTTTGTTACCTATGTTTATATATTCACAATTTTTCTTTCTTTTTCGGTTCTTTCGTAAGTGTTTTTTTCGTTTTTTTCTCATTTCTTCATTATTTTTTATTCACAGTTTTTCTTTTTTAATTTTATCTTCTTTCTTCTGCTTTTTTACATTACAGTATTTACATTTCTTTCTTTCTTTCTTTCTTTCTTTCTTCTCTTTTCAATCGTTATACCTCTGACCTACCTGTCTCGCTCGTCTTCCCCTAAAAACTATGAATTCCAAATACTTCTTCACAAACTGATTTACGGACTTTTATGGCGGGACCAGCCTACTGACATTAGTTTACATGCCATCAACAAAGACCCTGGAAAGGAATTTTTTGTGTTTCAATTCTATACCCTGACCTGTCGTCAATTGGGGTTTCGTGCTGTTGATAACACAACCAAGCCCCGTTGCTACTGAAAATAGCTGGGTTGCGCCCATGAGTTATGGATAGGCGCCGACCAGGGGTCACACGAAGAGTTTTACGAAAGGATTTGTGTAACAGCTTTTTATATACGTGTCTCAGGATAGTCAGATGGGGAATACGAGGGTAGGTTTTTAAAAGGCTGGGTTAAAAGTGGGTAGGAAAAAGACATGACAAGTAGTAAAAAGTGTAGTTGTCTAGTCTAATGATGCAACTGCTGGTCCCGAAAATTCTAGCCAATTGGCCCGGTAATCGCCATGTGCTCAACAAAGACAGTCTTTTGCCAGACTTGAGTTATTTTAAACAATATAAATGTGAAATAAAAAGCTAGAACAGCGATAACTTTTGAAAGCATACCTACACCTATTGAATCATGACAGTTAAATTTAGAACACATTAAGAAGAATTAAAGTAGAAAATAACGTTTCATTCCCGTATCTGATGATATATAATACGTTTCCGTATTTATAAAACTAATGGTGAAAAGTATGGCATTGATACATATAGTCAGTCAGTCAGTTAAGCGCCATACGTGATAAACGCTTAGGCGATCATGTCTCGAAAGAGACACGACTAACTGGGCAGATAATTATCCCGCAGTAGGTTGCCATTGCTTTCTGCTGAAGACTGGTTGCCGACCAAGGCTCTAGAACCCAGTCTGTCCTATTATTTAACCCTTAACTGGCGGGAAGAGACGGATTAATACCTTTCCCAAGGGTATTTGCGCTTAAGTGAATGCAAGGAATTCAACTGGGATTCGAACTCGGCTCTCTGATTTCTCGTTCCAAGCCGATATCCATTGCACCACAACGCACATCATCAGATAGGTACATATAGAGGTTATTGAAAATGTCATTTGTTGTCTTTGTTTTTTATAACTGTAGATCATTCTTTTTAATATTTCCGACCCAAACAAGGTGATTAAGGCAATAGAATGCAACGTTTTTCTTTTCTTTTTTTTTTCTTTTTTTTTTTCAAATTATTCACCCAAGTAAGGTGAAAAGGCCGCTAAGACTTAGGGTGATACTGGAAGTCAAAAAGCGAGAGAACACTTTAGAAGAAACCAGCACCTAATAATAGAATAAATTTAAGAGTTCGGTCGGAGACATCAAAAGTATGAAGTTGAAGAAGTCTTTAGAAGGAATTTCAAAAACCCAGCCGAAACCGGAAAAAAGGGATAAAGTTCTATTCGTGCGTTACAAGTATAGGGTTGAAATAGATTTTAGAAGAAATCGAAAATTCCGATTCTAAACAGGAAAGAAGTGATAAACCTCTCTTACGAGAGGAGAATAGTTTTATTCTTTGTTTCCTGTTTAGAAATGATAAACCTATACTAATACAGTTAGAAGTGGCTTACGGCCATATCACGTTAAATACACCGGTTCTCGCTCGATCACCGAAGTTAAGCAACATTGAGAGTACTTAGATGGGTGACCGCTTGGGAATACCAGGTGCTGTAAGCGTATAGTGACAGATGTGCGTTGTGGTGCAGTGGGTATCGGCTCGGAGAGAGTAATCGGTGAGCCGAGTTCAAATTCCAGTTGAATGCCCTGCATTCACTTAAGCATTGGTACCCTTAGGAAAGGTATTAATCCGTCCCTTCCCTCCAGTTATGGGTTAAATAACAGGGTAGGACTTGGGGACCCTGCCCTTAAAAACAAATCCCAAAGAATCTTGATACTCGAAAAAAAAAAAAAAGTATTACTAGACACAAAACTTATAGGAAAACAACAATAAATTGTTGAAAGAAAAAAGGTATTACCAGCAATAAATAAATAAAAATTTAGTTGGCAATAAATGACCCGCCGAGGTGTTGATATGCCACAAAACAAACAACGTTAGAAGTACAGAATTGACGTAGAATTTAGAAGGAACCTGACACCCCAGTTCTATGCAGCAAATAAAGGATAAACTTCTGCTCCTGGTTAAGGTTTATAGAGTTCCAGCAGACTTTAAAAGGAACTGAAAACCTAGTCCTAAACAGGAAAGAAGGGATAAACATCTATTCCAACATTAGAAGTATAGAGACAGCGAGACCATACTGAGAATCCTAGATGTTATGCCAGGATTCGTCATCGGAGGCCACAATTTGAACAACATAAGATATGCAGATAATACAGTGCTGATCCTCATCATCATCATCATCCTGCGGCCTCGTGTTTTGTTCATATTATATCAATGTTTCGGCCGTTGTGCTCTCCGGCCTACATTAGGAGCTTTTTGATCCAGCCAACCTTCAGAATATTTATTTAATCTCCGAGAATATATTTTTATCGTTCCGCTAAACATCTCAAGTGTAACTCGTCTATTTATTATTTAGTATTCATCATCATCATCATCCTGCGGCCTCGGCCGAGATAGAACTCACTACACCCTTCCAGTATTCCCTATTTGTCATAGCTCCTGTAAAGTCTTCATTGTCGATAGATGTATCTCTATGTATCCGGTCTGGAAAGGTTAACTTACGAGATCGATTGTGAGATGATGGGTGCCTCCATAATACAAACGATGAAATAAGTTCATCTGTGACACGTGTACAATGCCCAGCAAACTGGACACGTCTCTTTTGAACTAAGGTTGATACTCTTGGTAGGTATCCATATATCATTTCTAGAGTTGGGTGGTTTCGCCATGAAAGATCAAGTACTCTTCTGAGAATAGGAGTATGACATCCATCTAAATGGCGCTGTTGTTTTGCTGAAAGAGTTCAAGTTTCAGATCCATAGAGTAAGATTGGTTCAATAAGTGCGCGAAAAACTTGGATTTTGATCTTACGATAGCAGACACGAGAAGGAAACTAAAAGACCTCCTACAAAAGGTAGCTGAAGAGAGTGACAAGAAAGGACTACAAATAAACTTCAAGAAAACCGAATTCATAGTCATCAGCAAAATGAGCAACCCAAAATGCCAAATACAGGTGGGGTATACTACAATCAAGCAGGTACAACTATTTTAATACCTGGTAAGTGTTCTAACAGAAGACGGAAAGTGAGTCACAGAGAACCGAAGGCGAATTGGTAAGGCGAAGAACGCATTCCAGAAGTTGAGTAAAGTAATAAGAGACAGGAAATTTTCGCTAGAAACAAAGAAAAGTACTGGATTGCAATTTGATGTCAGTTCTTCAATATGACAGTGAATGCTGGATAATATCATCGAAGGGAAAAATTAAAGCAACTGAAATGTGGTTCTACAGAAGATGTGAGCAATGATGAGGTTTTGGAAAGGATGGAAACGAAAAGGAAATTAATACTCCTACTGAGCATCAGGAAAAGACAGCTAAATTTCCTTGGACATGCAATGGGGAAGGAGGGCTTGGAGAACCTGATACTAACAGACCAGATAGAGGAAAAAAGAAACAGGGGAGAGTAGCGGATAATATATTTGAAGAGCCTGAGCATATGAATAGCAGAACGGGGGTTGCGTGTTGTAATAGTAGAAAGAGCCACTAGGGATAGGAAGACGTGAAAGGCCATGATCACCTACGTAGAAGAAGAAGAATAAGGCTGGGAATCTGATCCTCTAAATAAATAAATAAATTCCGATTTGGGATGGTTCGGGGGATATCTGTTCTTTCCTAGAAGACCTTGGGCAAATTTAGATGCGTCTCAGGACAGGAGCTGAAGTGTTCCCTTTTACAAAAGGCGTGATATAAAAGGAAGAGTTTTGGGATGTAAGAAAAGCAAAGGTGTTGAGAAAGTCTTCGGGGAGATGTCTCTGAGGTCGTTGAAAAGAAAAATGGCCGCTGACTCGTGAGTCGGCCAGTTGCGGACAGAATTAAGATATCCCCCGAGTAGCGGTTAGTTTAATAACCTGCCGATAGGACAGTCGACGGTCGTCGTTCTCTCTCTCACTTGGTAACTCACACGAATGGAAAAAGAAAATAAACAAGAAAGAAATCAACTGAACTCGTCAAGAATTTTGCTTACACGTGGTTTTCTTTTTATAATACGCAGGGACAGAATATATTACTTTTGCGAGACACATCACACGTCACGTTTTAGAGTAATGAGAGGCTTTGTTGCACTCCATCGATATCAATGACATTTGAAGATCACCCATTTATACAATGTTGAGCAGGGCCGTGCTTAGGGCTCCCGCAGACACCGCAATTGCGCAATCCCTGGGACGCTGCAATATCTATTGTAATGAAAAAAACATTAACAAAATAATTATCAGGATTAACTAAAAAATTATTATAATCTATAAACCCGTCTCTCTCTCTTTATATATATATAGTTATGAATCAAATAAATGCCAGAGCACTCAAAAAACCTTAAGTCCTATTCGTCTGGAATTATATATATATATATATATATATATATATATATATATATATATATAATCTTTGATAGAAAACTTCCGGCCCCGAAGAGACCGCAAATCATTTGTAATTAAAAAAAATGAACTTCAGAGAGAAATAGATTATAGATATCTGTTTCAGCATACATAAAATGTAGCTAAAAGTTGTGAGGTCCTGGGTATGACGGTAAACTACATCCGGCAGCAAGGCCTCTGATTGGGACGTTGTTGTTCCAAGGTCCAGCCTGACCCGGAGTGGTAGCAACTTTTAGGGTCCCAGCTATGGGCAAATAGTTAACCCCAAACTGGGGCCAATACACTATGAAAGTATAAAAATAAACTTTTATAGAAAAATATTTTTGAAGGAAAATTATTACCAAGAATAGATTTTTGCTTGCCAAACATTACACGACCGTCTGGATTTGGCAATGCACAATTGAATAATAGACATATAATGATGTCAGACGGATTCCTGTAATGTTGCCACAACTAATCAGTCAATCAGTTAAGTGCCATACGTGATACACGCATGGGTGATTATGTCTCTTTCCATTCATGACTGACTTCTTTCAGTAGTCTGGTTGCCAACCAAGTCTAATATCTAAACTTATTTATAAATGGAACTTTGTCTGCGTGTGTGTGTATGTGTGTGTGTGTGGGTTTGTGTGTGTGTAGGTTCGTTACCTATAGACTCCGAAACGGCTGAACCGATTTTCTTGAAAATTTACACAGTTGTAATATAAGCGTCTGCGAGTGTTCTTAGCTAGGTTTTGTGTAGAGGTACCCCCGATAAATATTGAAAATTGATAATCGAAAAAATCGGGTTATAGAAGAATTGGTCCGATTTTAATCAAATTTGATACACTCATAGACAAAGACATAAGAAACGATATTCAGAAGTTTCAAGGTTGTAGTTCTTACAATAGTGCAGAAAATCGATAATATATATATATATATATATATATATATATATATATAAGGCAAGATGTTTGTTTGTGTGTTTGTTTTAACTATTTGTATGTCCTTTATACAAATCCACAATTTTTATCCGATTCTTACCAAACTTCACACAAATATTCTTTAGGCTAAGACCATGGATTAGTTTTAAAGCTTTCCTTACACCCGAGCAACGCCGGGCTACACTGCTATTATTTATTAAAAATGTAGAAAAATAACTAGATGGTAGTTGTTAGCTGGGGAAGAGATTTATTTGAATATGTAGGCTTCTGTTGGTAATTTTTTGAGCTATTTCTTACCTATTGCGTAGATCGAAAGGAATATTTAATTAATTGAAATTTAATCTCGTCTGTTTAAGGTATCTATAAATATAAAAGGTATGATGTTTGTGTGTGTGTCTGTCTATCTGTTTGTCTGTACATCCTTTATACAAATCAACAACTTTTATCCGCTTCTCACCAAGCTTCACACAAATATTCTTTAGGCTTCCCGTCAGCTCATGGGCTACTTATTTTATCCGATTTCCCCCCGATATCGGAAATTGATACCTCGATATCAGATCAGGTCTGACCAAGATCAGGATTTCAGCCCTTTTATCGTGGTTCTTGCTGCAAATTTTCTCTAGTTTGGTAAAATTATAGTTTTTAGTCTCAAACATTTGTAGATCTTCTCAGACGACTCATTTTCCCCGATATCGGAAAACGATACCTCCAATATTCTATAGAATCTGATCAAAAACCAATATTCAGCCATCAATATGGCTCATTTTCTCCAATTTTACCCCCGATAGGTACGATAAGTTTTCTAGGACTTAAGTTAATTTATCCTTGGATGACTTATTTAACTCCGATATTGGAAATCGATACCCCGATATACTATCGGGTTTGATCAAAATCAGGATTTCAGCCCTTTTATTTTGGTTTTTGCTTCGGGTTTTGCTCTAAGTATGTATAATTGTAGTTCTTACTCTCAGCCACGACACCATTTACTCAGAGGACTTATTTGGCCTTCAAAATTCACAAAAATTATTTGACAATCAGAAATCAGAATTTGACATACATCCATTCATTTTTCTTTCAGTCTACGGTTTCCTTTTAACTGGAAACAACTATTGCTTTTTAGTCTTTCGTGCTAACGTCCAAAGCGTCTGAGCTCCTGGACCATGGATTAGTTTTAAAGCTTTCATTACACCCGAGCAACGCCGGGCTATACTGCTAGTTAAACAAGCTACAAGAAAAATGAAAGCTTGGTCATCAGTAAAAAGTTCTTACAATAGTGCAGAAAATCGATAATATATACCGGGTCTGATCAAAATTAGTTTTTCGGTCCTTTTATTTTAGTTTTTATTTTCGGGTTTGGCTCTAAGTAGGTATAATTGTAATTATTAGTCTCAGCCATGATACCATTTACTCAGAGGACTTATTTAGCCTTCAAAATTCAGTTGACGACGAAAACAACTTATTTGATATCGATAGCAGGAAATCAAAATTTGACTTACATCCATTCATTTTTCTTTCAGTCTACGGTTTTGCTTTAACTGGAAACAACTACTGCTTTTTAGTCTTTCGTGCCAACGTCCAAAGAGTCTGAACTCCTGGACCATGGATTAGTTTTAAAACCTTCATTACACCCGAGCAACGCCTGGCTATACTGCTAGTAGTTAATAATGGTCTTCCTAACTGACTCCAGCGTCATTTTTTAAAACTGCTCTCCAGTCGATAATAATAATAATAATTGAACCTCCGTCGCTGGTGACATAACACATCACAAGTTGAACAGAATGATGTTTTTGCCATCCCCTGTAATTTAGACGTTCAAACATATAGGAGAATAGATGCAAATCGAGCAGAGGTAATTCACGATGAAAATATATATCTACTTATAATCATTGCAGCTCCATTCAAATAAGAAACAAGCATCTTTCATAACATTTTTAGGAGGATCTGAAGGAGACTACCACCACCGTTTAAATTTGTTGTTTTTCTTTTTTTTTTCTTTTTTACTTTTTTCAGCGTAATCTTATCGATTAATACATAAAGTTTCTGATTATCAAATAATATTTGGAAAGATTTCAATATTTAAACAATTTTAGGGGGTGCTCAGTTTCTCATACAAATCGATCCTCCATTTTGAAATCCTTCACGTTTGGGTCGCTTTTTTTTTGTTTATTTTTTTTGGACGAGTTGTTGCTCTTGTTTTTGTCTTTTTGAAGTTTTCTTCAGTTCTTACGATGGCATCTTCCTCGGAAACTCCAAGAATGGCTTTAGTAAAATATTTCGCAAAGCGTTCAGTAGTTGAACATGCGCAAGCAAAAAAGTTAATTGCACAGGATTGATTTGTTATAATGTTGAATGAAAACCTAAGCCCTCCCCTAAAATTGTTCAAATGTTGAAATTTTTACAAATTTTCTTTGTCAATCCGAAAGTTTAGGATTTAATCGATAAGGTTGCACTGAAAAAAGTAAAAAAAAAAAAATTGATAATCAACAAATTTACAGGTGGTGGTAATGTCGTACCGGCGAGTGGTTCCAAAATGGAGGATCGATTTACTATAACGTTATATGAAAAACTGAGCAAAAATTGTTTAAACATTGAAATTTTTCCAAATTTTTTTTTTCAATCGGAATGTTTAGGGTGCAATCGATAAGATTGCACTGAAAAGAGTAAAAAAAAAAAAAGAAAAAGAAAAAATGAAAAACAACAAATTTGAAGGTGGTGGTAGTCTCCTTTAGGGCCGGCTATTTTTATGAATTAGGTAGGTACAAAAAATGAAGATGGAAATCAGTAAAATGTGACATATTCCGACAAAAAATACCTCTTGTTACTGGGGTTTAGAGAATGATATCAAAATGAGCAAAAAAAAAATAAAATAAAATAAACTTGATTAAATTCCTGGAAGCGTAGTTTAGGTGTAAGGATTGAACTCATGGTTCAGTCATAACTGATCTAGCAAAATAACCTTGGCAACCACGGACGTGTATTGTGGTGCAATGGATATCGGCTCGAGAACGAGAAATCGGAGAGCCGAGTTCGAATTCCAGTTGAATTCGTTGCATTCACTTACGCGCAAAATACCTCGGGAAAAGTTCTATAGCCTTGGTTGGCAACCGAATCTACCGCTGGAAGTAATGGCAACCTACTGCAGGAAAGTAAACAGTCACTTCTTTCTCCAGTTATGGGTTAAATAGCAGGACATATTAGGTTCTGTAGCTTTGATTGGTACCCATTCTACCGCATAAATTAATGGCAACCAACTGTCAGAAAACCTTCTGCCCAGAGAGACATGTCTCTTTCAAGACATGATCGCCTAGATGTGTATAACGTATGGCACGTAACTGACAGACTGAACTATTACACCACATTGAAGTGTCCGAAATGTTTAGCATATGAATTAACCAAAATCATACTTATTGGTACATCTTGCGTAGATTTTACTCTCTAGGGATTTTCTCAGAGTAGCCCAGATGGGGCACAAGGCCGAAAGAATTGGGCTCCTAGTGAGGCTCGAACTCACTATTCAGTCGTGTTTTATCTACAGAGACGAGCTTGTTAACCATTGCGTAACGTCAAACTGATCAAGTGATTTAGTAAGCGTACAATTTCGCTAGAAACTAGGAAGAGAGTACTGGATTGCTACGTGCTGTCCGTCCTTCAACATGACAGTTAATGCTGGACAATACCATCAAAGCTTAAGGAAAAACTTGAAGCAACTGAAATGTGGTTATACAGAAGGATGCTTCGAATCTCATGGATCGAGCATGTGAGCAATGATGGAGTCTTGGAAATGATGAAAACAAAAAGGAAATTAATACTGAGAATCAGGAAGAGACAGCTGAAGTTCCTGGGAGACGCAATGAGGAAGGAGGGCTTGGAGAATCTGATACTAACAGGCCAGAAAGAGGGAAAAAGAGACAGGGGAAAGCAAAGGATAACATATTTGAAGGACGTAATCAAGTGGATGACAGAACGAGGATGTATGGTGTAACAGGAGAAGGCGTACTCAGAGTCACCAGGGACAGGGAAAAGTGGAAGGCCATGATCGCCTACGTCCTGAAGGGACAAGGCACATAGAAGAAGAAGAAGTTTAGATGCGACATAACGTCAAAAGTATGGGGCAACCAGTTAGAGTCAAACTGACTAATCAGTCGTAATTGATCTAGAGAGTTAAGCTTGTTAACCATTACACCAGCTCTGTATACCCAAATATAAAAGAATAGCTTAGATGTGGAACTAGACAGAATTTATGGAGCCCCTAATGAGGATTGAACCCTCTATTCGCTCGAAAGTTTGATCACTGTTTTTTCTCTTCGGAATTCATCTTGCATATTTATAGATCTATCATTCGTACGTGCATTGAATACTGTTGCCATATCTGGTCTGGTGCTCCTGCTATTCATCTCGAGGTTCTCGAGAAAATCCAAGGAAGGATCTGCAATGTTATCGATCCTGACTTCAGTTACAGGGGGGGGGGTGTCAGAGAAAGGAGCAAGAGAAGGATGGGGATACAGGTGTGATGACAGTTGCAAAGATAGAGAGAAAAGAAAAGATATACAGGGTGATGTAGAAAGAACTAGAGTCAAGTGGTTAATGGGAATTGACATTGCATTTAAATTCCTGGAGGTTGTAGCCGTCAGGAAATAAAGAATATGGAAGGGAGTTCCACAGGCGGTAAGTGCGAGAAAAGAAGCTGAGGAAGTAGAATTGTCGGCTTCATTTGGTTGATCTAACAGTGAATGGATAGAATCCAGTTGCCAATCTGGTTGCACGAGTAAACTCATGTGACAAGGGCACCAGTGACTTAAGTTCGTCGAAGCAGAAGCCATTATTTATAGAAGAGACAGAGGGAAGCCACATCCCGTCGGTGAGAAAGTGGCTGAAGTCGAGCCGCCAAGTTGTTACCTATCACATTACTGATTCTCCTTTGGAGCCTGTCGAGAACACTAAGATGAACAGTGGGGGCGCCTGACCCCATATGACAGCAGTATTCCATGCACGGACAGATGGTTGATTTGTATATGTGCAAGATGGATTCAGGAGGAAAAGACATCCTGGTCCGACAGTGACCCAACCTTCCTAGCAGTGGATTTAGCAATTGAATCAATGTAATGGTTTCACTTGAGAGCGGACTATAGGGTAAGGTCTAGGAGGCGCAGTGTATTGCTCTAGGGGAGACTCGCTTGGTCCATGCTTATGGGAGGCAGGAGGGGTTGCCTGTGATGATTGACAGACAGCAGCTTCTCAAGGTTATTTACGCGTGAGTGAATACAAAGATTCAACTGGAACTCGAACACGGCTCTCCGATTTCCCATTTTGAGATGATATCCAACACAACGCATTGCCGGATTAAGAAGTCATATAATATTCGTCACGAAATATATTGTTAGGACAGCGTTTTATCGCATATTCATCGTGGATGCGCCCACGGAAGCGCGCCCTTTCATCGTGCGTTAAGTTCATCTGATTGGTGTAAATTTCACCCCCCACCCACCTCGACAAACACCGGTGCAAAGCACCAGAATTCGGAAAATTCATTACTTTGGAACTCTGACCCTTCCACCCTATTTTTTGAATTGGTTATGGGAGTAAGATGTCAGCGGCGATAGCGTTGGAAGTCAGAAGTTTCGTTGTATCTCCCCGAGGGTTGGGTGAGGCATTCGAAGAGGCGAATGTCAACATCAAAGGAGGGAGACAAATGACTGACAGATTCGTTATCAATATACGAATCTATTTTTATGTACCTACATCCATGTACACCCTCCCCCATCCATATATAGAAAAACGTCGTTTCTCTCACTTTTCTTTGCTTCCATGCCCGTTCACATTACACCCAGAAGCACACACTCACACACACACACACACACACACACGCAAGCAAATAACTATGTTCACGCAGAGATACAACTCTCTCTCTCGATATATATATATATATATATATATATATATAGCTGAGTGATGATCCACGTATACTGTCTTAATATGTATAGGAAAGAATATTAAAACGTTTTGAGTTTAAAAATTTGTTTTTTGACAGTATTTGTTTATTTCTACTATTATATTTTATATTTCAGACCGCCCTCGGTCCTTCATCAGAAACAAATGATTTTAAAATTTGAATTAGTAACGGTCTGAAATATAAAATATAATAGTAGAAATAAACAAATACTGTCAAAAAAAAAACACATTTTTAAACTCAAAACGTTTTATGATCGGAGATTAAGGACAGGATGGTTAAATAAAATAAAGACGAGAGGAAAACTATATTTTAAATGAAATATTTTGTGAGCGTCTTTGTGGTTGCCAACATTGTTTGTTTATAGACACTTATTTTAGAATAAAGCTCATTTCGTCTTTTTGCCTTGATAAAGTCCATCACAAGACGAAACGCGCAGGCGATTTAAAATACAGTTTTCCTCTTGTCTTTATTTTATTTAACCATATATATATATATATATATATAGTGATGATCATCCACGTATACTGTCTTAATATGTATAGGAAAGAATATTAATAAAAAAGTTTTAAATTTAAAAATGTACTTTTTTTGAACAGTATTTGTTTATTTTTATTATATTTTATATTTCAGACCGTCCTCGGTCCTTCATCAGAAACAAGTGATTTTTAAATTTGAATTAGAAACGTATTTCATTCCAAGAAATTTTTATCTAAAACAAACAGACTTTCTCTACGGACGTGCTTGCATGTTGTGAACAAACACACCACGTGATGTAAACAAAAAATATTCGGACGCTATCGTGAAATACGTTTCTAATTAAAAATTAAAAATCACTTGTTTCTGATGAAGGACCGAGGACGGTCTGAAATATAAAATATAATAAAAATAAACAAATACTGTTAAAAAAAAAGTACATTTTTAAATTCAAAACTTTTTATTAATATTCTTTCCTATATATATATATATATATATATATATATATATGATCTGGTTTTGCATAGTTAATATTAATATATTTATCTACAAATGTATATTTAGGCAGCAAGATTTCATTTAAACCTGTTTCGTTACAATTGGCCAACAAAAAAATTTTTTTTAAAAATTTTTCCAGTATTTTTACATGTTTCATTTTTGCTGAAGATAAGGAATGTAAAAATATTCCATAATTTTCGACTAGGCCATATTGTTTGTTCGTTGTGGTTAAATTCTAGTGTTTGACTGTAATGTACACTACCGGCCATAATTATTAGGTCACTCCAGTGTTTTAAAATAGGATGTATTTCATACTATTTTTAGTATTTATTAATTTATTACCAAGTGAATACTTTACGTCACTATATATATATATATATATATATATATATATATATATATGCACACACAGATATATATATACATATTAAGACAGATATAAATAAAAATATTAATATACATGTTAAGACAGATATAAATAAAATATTAATTTAATCATTCTCTCTCTTTCTTTCTATTTATATATATATATGTGTGTGTGCGTGTGTGTGTGTGTGTGTGTGTGTATATATATAATTATATATGCACACACATACATACACACATACATTCACACAGATACACTACCAGCCATAATTATAAGGCCACTCCAGTGTTTTAAAATACAATGTATTTCATATTATTTTTTTAATATTTATTACCCAAGTGAATAATTGTAAATGAAAATAGAATAGTTTATTTGTTAATATTGCACAATAACATGTGCATCAAATGAATTTATAAATATTTAATAATTACCTATATTGCAGTTTCATCAATGAAAGAAGGAAGAAAATTTAGGGTGAGTTCATTTTTGCTTACTTGCTATGTAAAATTTTGCAAAGTAATAACAATAAAAGAACCATTCTATTTTCATTTAGAATTATCCACTTCGCAATAAATACTAAAAATAGTATGAAATACATAATTTCTTTTAAAAAAAACTGGGGTGGCCTAATAATTATGGCCAGTAGTGTAATTTTTTGTTTTCGTGTTTTTCGTTTTCGTTTTTTGAAAGAAGAGTTCTAAAAAACTGTCACGTGACATATATCTACATTCACACACAAAGGATCTCCTCTAACCTCTCTTTCTTTTCTCTCTCTCTCTCTCTCTCTCACATAAATACAGGATGCGATGGGTAAATTGTCGCCATTTAATGTTATTTTTATGCGTGTTGATTGTTTTTTGTTTTGTCGACTGCACAGTATAGTGGGGTCAGTTGGGCACCATCCGTAAGTAAAACACCACCATAACACAATTCACTCCGCCAGAAATTTGGAAACAGCGTACTATACTGCTTGGTATTCACAGTGAAAGCTCCAATACGAAAATTTCAGGGTGTTTGGGTGCCAATCTGGAGACAGTGCAGAGGATTCGAAAAGAGTTATCTTTACACTGAGCCTCAGATTCAACACGTAGATCTACATCAAGTGCCCCAAGGAGATAGTGCCGTTCTGGACCAGAGGACATCTGCTGGAAAACACTATGTTTGGAAACTGGACTCTGCACAAAGCCACAGAAGCAGAAGAACCCAGTGATTGTTGTCAGACAATTTCTGCAAACACATGAACCCTTACATCTGGCCATCTAAAAGAGACATGACTGTTTGGGCAGAAAGTTTTTCCCACATTAAGTTCTCGTTACTTACTGCGGAAGACTGGTTGCCAGCACAGGCTATAACATCTAATCTGTCCTGATATTTAATCCATACCTGAAGGGACAAGCGACGGATTAATACCCTTCCAAAAAGTATCAGCACGTAAGTGAATGCAACGAATTAAACAGGAATTCGAACTCGGTTCTCTGATTTCTCATTCTGAGCCGATGACAAAATACAACGGAGAATATGTAATGTGATTGATACCGACTTGGCTGACCGGCTGACGTGACTTCCCTGTGCCTCTTCTATAAATACTTTCACTGCTTCTGCTCCGATGAACTTAGATCACTGGTGTCCCCTAGGTACGAATTTGCACGAGATACTAGATTAGCAACTAGGTCCCACCCTTTTACAGTGAAACCGATAAGATGTAAAAGTAATTTCTACTCCAACAGTTTCTTTTCTCGCACTTCCCGCCTGTGGAATTCCCTTCCACATACTTGCTTCCTCGACAGCTACAATCTCCAGGAGTTTAAATGTAAGGGCAATAGACACCTCCTAACACACTAACTCGCACCCATTCTCTCAACACTCTTCCTATGTATCTCCTTACTCGTCTATCACCCTCCTTCTGACATTTCCTATATCTTATGACTCTCTCACCACTATCCCCTATGTAACCCCCTGCGCTATAGTGGCAGTAGAATTCCTTGCTTGGGGTGAAATGATTAAAAAAAATATCCACTGCACCACAAAACACATCGATTACTATAGATGTACATATAAAAAAACACTAAGAAAACAAGTTAAAAACTGAATGACAATTTTAGTGGTTGTTCTTGTCAATTATCTTTTAATTCAATATATATATATATATATATATATATATATATATATATGCATACATATATATATATATATGTGTGTGTGTGTGTATGTGTTAGTGTGTGTGTGTGTCAGATTAAATAAATTGCAAACATTATATTTGCTTATTTCTGATAAAAACTTTTAGCAACACAGTTTTCCGGTTACATTTGTTACCATAACTCGCACCCCTGAAGATCATCTCGGAAAAAGGTTGAAAGTGCCTGGGTACCTTGAGAAATGAATGAAAATAACATCTGTCAACGTTACAGCTCATTTCTGACATCTTTTGGTTATAATACGCGAAAGATTATCCGTGGGTATGAACGAATTTTATTAAAAATAAGCAAACATAATGTTTGCAATTTAATTAATCTGACATGTCTAAAAAAAAAATTGCTGCCTAAATACAAATATATATATATATATATAATTTTGAAATGAGTTATTTTGCGATCTATTATACGATTTCATAACTGATTTTATCGTTTTTCAAACGCTCACGATATATACGTGCAGCATAGTAAAAATAGTCAAACTCTACAATGGTGTTAAAATATGGAGATTATGCCAGGAAGAAAAATTGGCTATTAGGTTGTTCCCAGACAGAAATACATTACTAAATGAAAGAACAGAAATTATGTCTAAGTGTGATCATGCCAATAAATATGTACAAGGATCATACAATCATGGATGAAAGTGTTCTAAGACCCTTAAGTATCTTTTCCTAATTTTAGAAAATTGCGCTTTCATAAAAGATCCTTCTTATGAGTGGGCTTGAAAAACGGCAAAAATCAATTATTGTAAATCGCCTGAAGACACTAAGATGTAGAAACCTAGGTCGCGAAATAACTCGTTTTCAAATGAAAAATATTCAAAAGTTCTACAATATAATTGTATTGAACACTTTTTAATATAAATGTGTACTGGTCTAATTTAATTTTGACCAAAAACTAACTAATCATATATATATATATGTATTCCATTTGTAAACGAGTTATTACGCGGCCTTAGTTAGTTTTTACCATGAGTGGTGTCTTCAGGCAATTTGCAATAATAGGCCGCGTAATAACTCGTATACAATTAGATAATAATTAAAACTTCTACAATATAATTGTATTGAACACTTTTTAATACAAATGTATACTGGTCTAATTTAATTATGACCAAAAACTAACTAATCATATATCGGGTTTCAATCCTGGGTAAAAAAACAATCGGATGTCTAAGCGTACTGATGAGCTGTGATACAGCGAGACAGATCTGTCTGCGGATGACTATATATATATATATATATATATATATATATATATATATATATATATATATATATTCCATTTGTAAACGAGTTATTACGCAGCCTATGTTTCTACCATGAGTGGTGTCTTCAGGCGATTTGCAATAACAGGCCGCGTATTAACTCGTTTACAAATGGAAAATATTCAAAAGTTCTACAATATAATTGTATTGAACATTTTTTAATACAAATGTTCATTATTCTTTTTTATTATGACCAGAAACTAAGTAATTAAACAATATGTATATAAATACACGTGAAGACGATTTTGAGTTTTCTGGATTTACTTTTATATATAAACAATGGTCAATACAATAAATATTGTAGAGCTCAATATAATCATGTACTTATGAATTAAATGTACATTGTGACAGAGAAATCTCTGTGTTTCGAGATAGAATCTCGTCATCAAGCAAAGTTGGATGGTTGTGAAAATGATTTCTCTTTGTGTCGATATGAAAAATTATATATTATTAGATCACTTTAGAATAAAAATCTATTAAATAAATGCAATGAAATAAATGCCAAATGTAGACACTGCAAAATGTTCACATTAAAATATGAAAAACATATTAATTAACATGCTTATAATTCGCTTAAGGAAAATAATAATTGACGGGATATTAAAATAAAATAAATAAATTTATATGTAAAATTTTCATATAAAAAAATTTTCATAATACATAAATTGATTTTAGAAAGATGGAATAATGATAGCAGGAAGTAAATTAGGCAAAAATAGAAATGTTATTTATAAATTGAAGGTTTTGAAAAAATTAGAAACAAATACGTACTGATCAGAAAAATAAATTTACTCAAAATCCCTCTTAAGGTTGAACATAATATAAAAAATTCTTTCCTTTCTTAATCCATTTCCTGTTTTCTATAAGAAGAGGTCAAAATATGGAGAAAGCAGAAAGGATATTTTTGATACTAGAAGAGATAGATTAAAGGTAATACGATATAAGGAGAAGCAATAAATGTAAATAAAAAAAGGAAAACAAAATTAGGTTAAATGGAGGTTGACACTTTGACTGTTAGAAATAAGAAAATACGAAAAAAGAAAAAGAAAAAAGAAAGACAAAATGTAAGTATGTAGAAGCTACTGGCCAAATTTCAAAGTGAATGTTTATTCTGATTAGTTAAAAGGAACACACACATAAATTTTATATCTTCCCACGTACATAAATAGCAAACTGATGTTTTTGTATTTAAATGTAAATCATTTTCACAATCAACATCCAACATTGCCTGATGATGAAATGCACATTTAATTCACAATGATATATATATATATATATTGGTTTAAACATCATTTTCATTTTTATCTAAAATAAATAACTTAAAAATATGTTGGAGTTGGTCCATTTCGTAACTGATTTCGTAAACATATATATATATATATATATATATATATATATATATATATATATATATAAACTAACCACACACACACACACACACACGTATATATATATATACACTGTGGGCCATAAGTATTAGGTTATATCAGTTTTTTTAAGATATGATGTATTCGATACTATTTTTAGTATTTCTTGCCAAATTAAATTAGAATGGTTCTTTTTTTATTATTACTTTGCAAAATTTTACAAGGCAAAGGAAGCAAAGATGAACTCGTCCGAATCACCCTAAATTTTCTTCATTCTTTCATTGAAGAAACTGCAATATAGCTAATTATTAAATATTTATAAATTCATTTGATGTACATGTTATTGTCAATATTATCAAAAGAAGCATTTTATTTTCCTTTACAATTATTCACTTGGCAATAAATACTAAAAAAATAGCATGAAATACATCGTATTTTAGAGCACTGGGGTAGCCTAATAATCATGGTAGACTTTGAAAAACAGTAGCTACTCTAGCATCTACGCATCGATCATTCAGCAATGAATTAGAATACTCTCAGCTATTGGGCGTGTATAATGATAATATACACGCTAAAAGTTTGCCTCCTTCATACCTCAGTGGTAGAATCGCCACTCGGTTGGTTTTCAGTCCTGGGTAAAAAACAATCGGATGTCTAAGCGTGTGATATGTCTGTGGAAGACTATATATATATATATATATATATATATATATATATATATATATATACATATGTGTGTATGTGTGTGTGTGTTTGCGTGCATATGTGTGTATGTGTGTTTGAAAAATATCAGATATAACTAAACCGAAATATATATATATATATATATATATATATATATATATATATATATATATATATGCTTTCATTACGATTGCGCTCTGTCAGTCAGTTGAGTGCCATACGTGATACACGCTTGGGCGATCATGTCTCGAAAGAGACATGACTGACTGGGCAGAAGATTATCCCGCAGTAGGTTGCCATTGCTTTCTGCGGTGGTCTGGTTGCTGACCAAGGCTATAGAACCCAATCTGTCCTGTTATTTAACCCATAACTGGAAGGAATAGGCGGATTAATACCATTCCCAAGGGTATTTGCGCGTAAGTGAATGCAATGAATTAAGCTGGAATTCGAACTCGGCTACACGATTTCTCGTTCCGAGCCGATATTCGATGTACCACAACGCACATAGAGAAGAAAATAAAAACATGCAAAAAATGTTGATTCAAAAAAATTGAATTCTTTCGGTGATTGGCATGTGTATACCACGCTTATATACAACACTCTAAAATTTCCCTTGTCGGGTTCCATACGCCTATGGCTTAGGGGTTAGCGACTCGGACTGACACCAAATCGGTAGAGTTTCCATCCCGTCCAGAAGCAACTCAATGTCTCGCCACACTGATGAGCTGTGATGCTGCGAAACAGACTTGTATGTGGATGACATATATATATGTTAGAAAAAACATAAAGATTTCCAAGCCCCGTCATTTTGTCGTCTGAAGGACTTTATCAAGTGAAGTTTAAGGATTTTATGTTGCAAGAATTAGTTAAAAATTAAAGTAATAATGATGTGATAAAATTAATTAGAGAAAAAAACGCATTGTTAAAAAAATTATACTCTTGTTTTCTATTCATATTGTCCCTCTAATTAATTTACTTTTTGCCTTTATTCACCCCCCCCCCCCGACATATATATATGTATATATATATATATATATATATATGTGTGTGTGTGTGTGTGTGTGTAAAATCTTTTGTACAATAAAGATATTGTATGGTTAGTCTGAAATAGGCCTACACTTCTGATTTTCCATGAAATTACGTGTATGCCTTAATTTTTCTTATATTTGCTCTATCTGTATTTATATACATATATATTTAGACCTCTCTTAGAGAGTTATACTACCACTGTATGTACAGGATACTCCTTTGGATTTTTCTATATATACACTGCATGCCATGCTGATATATATATATATATATATATATATATATATATATATATATATATATTGTAATTCATTGTATTTTTTTCACTCACTTTATACATATATGATTCTACCGGTAAAAACATAATCCGTCCTTCTTAATAACGAAGCACATAACAGATATTTGCTCAATATATATATATATATATATATATATATATATATATATGTGTGTGTGTGTGTGTGTGTGTGTGTGTGTGTGTGTGTGGTAGCCTGAAAATAAAAAAAAGAATTTGTGAAAAAGATTGGTCAGAAAATCAAGAAAAAGGAAAGAAAACTAATGGTGATTGAACTCCCGCCAAACTAAACAGGACAAAACAAAATTCCGTAAGAGACGTGGGTTGATAAAAAAAACGAGGTTTAAATCTGGCAAAAACTTAAGCTTAAATCTTACATAGGATTTAAAAAAACGATTTTCAGATGAAAGACAGGAAGTCTCGTTTTCTTTTCTCGTCGGTATTCCGCGAGATTCATGCATGAATGAGAAGCAATTTCCTCAAATCTTTTCACAAAAGATTATTCGTCAAACATGTCAGCTCAAAAACCTTGAAAAAACAGGCGTACGTATCTATATGCATTTTTCCGAACTCACATTTATATATATATATATATATATATATATATATATATATATATATATATATATATATTAGTATCAATAACCAGCGTTGCACACGGCATGTTTCTTTCCTTTGTTTTTGGCGCTACACTGTCATTTCTATGATGAAGTGTATTGGAATATACTTCTTACATTCGCGATTTCTGTAAAATAACGAATGCTGCAAAAATAGTGATTGCTGTAAATAGAAATTGGTGCAAAATAGACATTGCCGCAAAATAGCGATTGCTGCAAATCGAGATTGTCGTAAAAAAACGATTGCCGTAAATATCGATAGGAGCTAAATAGCGATTACCGTAATTGTTATAAGCGATTGTCGTATTTCATACATACGTTACATCACTTGACCTGGGCATTTGAGAAATCTTAGCAAAGGGATCCGGTAAGGATCGAACTTGTGAACCCTTTTGTAGGGGAAAGCACATTTGAAGTTATAAAGATTTTGGATTAAAATTAATGCGCTAATTCTTTACAAATATAGATGTACGTGTTCCGACGCAAGTAATGTTCTTATTGCAGTTACACTACCAGCCATAAGTATTAGGCAACCCCAGTTTTAAAAAATATGATGTATTTCATACTACTTTTAATATTTATTGCCAAGTGAATAATTCTAAATGAAAATAGAATGGTTATTTTGTTATTATTATTTTGCAAAATTTTACAAGGCAAGGAAGCAAAGATGAACTCGTCCGAATCACCCTAAATTTTCTTCATTCTTTCATTGATGAAACTGTAATATAGGTAATTATTAAATATTTATAAATTCATTTGATTCATATGCTATTTTGCAGTATTAACAAAAGAACCATTCTATTTTCATTTGCAATTATTCATTTGGAAATAAATATGAAATAGATCATAAGTTTACTCACCCCAAAATCATTTTACTCGACCGACTCCATTTTCTTAATAGTCGCCTTACGTAAACAGAGCGTGAATCTCTGACGGAAAATAAAATATGAAATTTTAATTAAAAATTCGAATGTGTTAGAAAGGATTTTAGAAATTTTTAAAAATAATAACAACAAAATTTGATCTTTTCTCTTAATAATAGCATAAACATTTTGATGATAAAACTTTGTTTTTATTAAGTTTGAGCCCTTTTAACATTATGATATGCTGTTTTTTCTTTCTTTTTTTTTTTGCAATTGAGTGGAGGTAGCTAAATTCGTAGTTTCTGTCTTCTGTTTGACTACAACCTCCATCTCATAGATGATAAAAATAGCAAATCTGATTTTCTCAACGATTTTCAATAAAAAATTACTTGTATAATTTGTTTTTCGGTGCTTGGTTGAAAGAAGTAAGCGTTTTTTTTTCTCTTTCTTCCAAATGTTCGTTTTTACTTTTCGTAAGCGGGGAGGAAATATAGATTTGAGTCACGGCAAATAATTTTCCAAACGAATTTCTAAAAATCTGTGAGCATCTTTAATCTGGGCGACAGTGACATTTTGGCTCCACTCTGGAAACGTTAATTAAACAACTGTTTACACTGACCGGGACGATAAAAGCCCAAAAATTACAATAATATCATTGTAGGTCATTCTAAGTAACTTGTGAATCTTCAATGGTATACTTTTGGGATGTAAAAGGAATCAGATTTCCTTTTTCTATATTTGAAGGGACAAAGTAAAGCAATAAACTTTAATCGCTCAATTAAGTTTTTCATCGACTGAGTTGATCGGGCGAGTGACATCTCAAAGATTGACTGGTATGTTTACTATAAAAATCTATTTTTGTATATTTTTGTCGTGTCTTGACTCCAGTTTTGGAGATGAATTATTTGATTATAACTGGAACGCTATCAGGTGTTATCACCCTGAGTCAGAGTGTTCCTATAATAATAGCAATTAAGAAGTGATTCCACGCGGAAAAAGCTGCTCGAGTGAAACTTCATACGAAAGAAATATGGAGAGAATGAGGGAAGTTCTATACAATGTGCGTGGCAAACTCATTGGTTTAGGTGAAAGGTGCTCACAATAATTCTTTATATGCTATTGAATTTATTTTTCTACTCAAATTTTAGATAAAGTGCTTTTTCATGTTGATAATGTTTAGAATATCATGGCTGTATTCCTTGCAGAAGAGTAAGACCCCCACCTCTCTCTAAAAAAAAAAAGAAGTTGATCCCCTTCTGTGTAGATACTTGCTTGCAGACTTATATTTTTGTCGTGTCTTGACCCCAGTTTTGGGGATTAATTATTTGATTATAACTGGGACCCAATCAGGTGCTACCACCCTGAGTCAGACTGTTCCAAAAAACAATAGCAATTAAGAAGTGTTTCCACGCGGAAGGAGCTGCTCGAGTGAAACTTCTTACCAATGAAATATGGAGGGAATGACAGTGGGTCTATACAATGCGCGTGGCATGGCAGGTCTTAGCCGTGAATGTTAGAATTGACAAGGCACTTTCTATGGAAGTGGAAAGAGAGCGACGAAAGGCTTGTCACATCTCATCTGGGAGAGAAAACTAGGGCTCAAATCCGTCAGATTTATTCCAAAAAAACATGGCAGCAATCAAATATTCGAGGGCTCTATGTATTAACTTTGAACGTTATATATAGTGGATACACGCGTTTTAGCCGACACTTCATTTTGTATTTTATGTGTTTTGTGGTGCAATAGATATCGACTCGGAACGACAAATCGGGAAGCCGAGTTCGAATTCCAGTTGAATTCTTTGCATTCACTTACGCACAAATATCTTTGGGAAAGGTATTAATTCGTCTCTTCCCTCCAGTTATGGATTAAATAATAGTATAGATTGCGTTCTATAGCCTTGGCTGGTAACCAGTCTACCTTAATGGCCACTTACTGCGGGATAATCTTCTGCCCAGTCAGTCATGTCTCTTTCGAGACATGATCGCCCAGAGCGTGTATCACGTATGGCACTTAACTGACTGACTGAATTATATCTATCGATCTGTGCATTCGAGAGACAATATACAAAATGCTCTCTCCGGCTGAGTTAAAATAATTAAATAGGGAGTCTACTCAAACACGTGCATGATCTAAAATTAATAATCAGAGGAATGAAAACATAATTTCGATTGAAAAATAAATTCCATTAATGTGCTTCCATATATATACAGGGTGAGTCACGGGGAACAGATATTTTTAGGAAAGCAAAACTCTACGAATATTTCAACATAAACTTTATAATGTACATAAAAACATTTACTAAACAATATCAAGCGTTTGACGGGGTCTCACATCTCCAAAGCGTTTGACAGAGTCTGGCACGCTGGCCTTCTATGCAACCTACTGGGCTACGGTATAAGCGGAAAATTGTTTGATCAAATCCAGTCATTCCTCGCAGATCGCACAATGAAGGTAGTATTGAATGGACATGCCTCCCAATACTATCAAACGAACGAAGCTGACCCTCAAGGCTCTATTCTAGGTCCCACCCTTTTCCTTACCTACATTAACGATCTCCTCGAGGAAGTAAGATCCCAAGTAGGCATATACGCAGACAAAATTACACTTTACTCTCGCATTGATCACAAGTCTGCCGAGACCGACAAAGCAAACCTCGCTACCGAGCTCGAAAAGGACCTCTAATCCGTGGTGGACTGGGGTAAGAAATGGCACGTGAATTTTAAAGATTCTAAAACGAGGCTGCTATCTATTAATCACCACAGACAATCGCTTCTACCCTCCAAACAATCCTGCACAAATACAAATCTACTATCAACCCGTGCATTGAATACTGCAGCCATATCTGGTCGGGTGCTCCTGCTATCCACCTAGGGGTCCTTGACAAAATCCATCGGAGAATCTGTAATGTGATCGATCCCAACTTAGCAGCTCAGATACAGTCACTTTCTCACCGGGGCAATGTGGCTTCGCTGTGTGTCTTCTACAAATACTTTCGTGGCTTCTGCTCAGATGAACTTAGCTCACTGGTACCCCTTATACATGAATTTACCCGAGCCACAAGATGAGCAACTAGGTCCCACACATTTACTGTGAAACCAATAAATTGTAAACGCAAGTTCTACTCCCTCATCTTCTTCTCTCGCACTTCCTGCCTGTGGAATTCACTTCCGTTTACTTGCTTTCCCGACAGATACAGATAGAATTTAATGTAATGTCAATAGTCATCTACTACCTCACTAACTTGCTTCCGCTCTCTCTCTCTCTCTCTCTCTCTCTCTCTCTCATGCTTCTTTCTTCGTCCACTCCACGCTCAGCAGTATTCTCATCCTTCTCCTACCCTCTTCCTGACATCTCCTGTAACCTGTCACTCTTTCTCATAACTTACCTCCTATGTAACCCCCTGCTCAACAGTGGCAGTAAAATGCCTTCATTGGGGCGACACGATTTTTACAAAAAAGCGATATTTGTGTGTTAAAATTCTTAATACCAGGGACAGAGCATATCTATACAAATAAAACTGAAGATGTCTGTCAGTGCGTGTGTGTATCCGTGTGTGTATCCTCACACTCTCACGTATCTAACATCTGCAGATGTGGGTCGTATAAAAATGGGAATTCTTACTCTTTCCATCCCGTGCAAAACCTGGTACTTATTGCTGGTGTATATATAAATGTGAGTATTGAAGACAACACCGAGAGGCGACAGTCTGTTTCGTGCTTAAACGCAATTGTCATGCCATAACAACTGCGTTAAGGATGAAACAGTCTGTCGCCTCTGGGTGTTGACTTCAATGTCTACTTTTATATATTTTGTTGTTGCTTGGAAATCTTCCATGTAAATAAAAACAGTTTGTCATTATAGTTTGTCCGTGTTTAAATATATAATGTAATTTAACATTTTTGAAATTGGCTTATGTAAGCCGAAAGCTTAGATGGGATTATTAAAAAAGAATATGTATCAATATTGTAATTTTTTTTCTTCATTTAATGATAATTTTATTAAGCTTATCAAAGAATATGAAAAAAAATTTAATAAAAAATAAATAGATAAAACTTGTCTATATTATTTAATGAAACATGCATTTATATATAAATTCTACTCCAGCAGCTTCTTTTCTCGCACTTCCCGCCTGTGGAATTCTCTTCCGCATACTTGCTTTCCCGACAGTTACAATCTCCAAGAATTTAAATGTAAAGTCAATAGTCATCTCCTGTCACACTAACTTACATCCTCTCTCTCTCATGCTTTTTCTACATCCACCGCACTCTCATCAGTACTCTCTTCCCTCTCCTACTCTCTTCCTGACACCCTTGCAACCTCACACTCCTCATAAAATTACTCCTCGTCCATCCCACTCTTATCAGTAATCTCTTCCATCTCCTACTCTCTTCCTGACACCCCCTGCAACCTCACACACCTCATAAAATTACTCCTCGTCCATCCCACTCTTATCAGTAATCTCTTCCATCTCCTACTCTCTTCCTGACACACCCTGCAACCTCTCACTCTTCATAACATTCCTCCTATGTAACCCCCTGCACAACAGTGGCTTGGGCCGACACGATTAATATATATATATATATATATATTTATATAGAAAGAGAGAGAGAGAGAGAGATAGATAGATAGATAGATAGATAAGAATACACTGAGATAGATAGATAGATAGATAGATAGATAGATAGATAGATAGATAGATAGATAGATAGATCCAACAAATTTAGAATCTCGAACTCTCCGGCATTGTTTTAAAGTGCTCAATAAAACATAGATTGTAGAGCATAAAATAATTAAATTCGTTTTTTATTTAAAATCTCGAAACAGAAATTTCCTTGTCACAATGTAAATTAAATTAATTTTAAATAAAAACCAAATTTGATTATATATCTATATGTGCGTGCGTGCGTGCGTGCGTGCGTGCGTGCGTGCGTGCGTGCGCGCGAAACAGATAATTGCAAAGCCACGCGTTTCTCTATTTCAATTAAACTTTTGAAAATCATAGAACGGTGAAACCAGAGAGAATAATATATATGTCGTTAGGGTAGTATAAATTAAAATATCATCCACAAATGAGGGTTACTTTTGACTTGAAGGCACATTGCAAATCAGTGTGATTTCTCATCTTCAGCAACTTTAAAAACAACTCCTTTCCATCCCTTCTAGTCCTGTGCTAACTCAAGAAAGTTTTAACAGTCTTCCAAATCCCTTGAAAGGTTCTTCGAGTATGGTCCTAGGCCTGACAGTAAATTGCATCCAGCAGCATGGCCTTTGATTGGGAGTTTGTGAAGAGCTTGGAACCACCTCTTATTTGCTGTTGTTCTTATGTCCACCCTAACCCGGAGTGGTAGCACCTGTTAGGGTCCCAGCTATGGGCAAATAGTTAAACCCCCAACTATATCGACGTCATGAGACAATAATAACTGGTTTTCCTTTTTTTTTTTCACAAGTTTTCTAATATTAGATTTCCTAATTTAATATTCGACATCGATTTATAATTATGTATGAAGACCAGAGGATGACGATGAATCATTTCACCCCAAGCAAGGCAGAAATGCCACTTGTGCGCAGGGTGTTATAGTGAGAGAAAAAAAGGTACCGGGTATTTAAAAAAAAAAGAAAAAAGATAATAGATAAATGGGAATAAAGTAGATAAAAGATGGCAATTGACGTTGCATTTAAACTTTTGGAGATTGTAGCTATCAGGGAAGCATGCAAATGAAAGTGAGTTCCACAAACAGGAAGTGCGAAAAAAGAAACTGTTAGAGTAGAAGAGACGGTTACATTTAATTAGTTCGATGCTAAAAGGATGGGACCTTGATGCCAATCCAGTAAATACACGTGGTCGGGGTACCAGAAAAATGCTCATCAGAACAGTTGTCATATAATTACTTGTAGAAAAGACAGAGACAAGCCACATCCCGTCGGTGGAAAAGTGACTGAAGGCGGCCTGCCAAGTCAGGGTTCGGAAACGATTATATTACAGATCCTCCTTTGTTTTTTTCGGGAACCTCAAGATGAATAGTAGGAGTACCCGACCAGCTATGGCAATAGTATTCAATGCACGGACGAATGGTAAATTCATAAATGTGCAAAATAGATTCTGACGAGAGAAACTTCCGACACAGTAAACCAACATTCCTACCAGTAGATGCAGCTCTGTATACAATTTGAGGTCACTCTATTTGAGGTATTTTGAGAGAGTGAGGCCAAGGAAGCGCAGTACGTCATTCATGCTGATGGTAGATAGGACTGTTTCTCTACGGTGGTTAAAAGCGTTTCGAAGGCATTAAAAATTACGAGCCATTTCTTACTAAATTCAATCATAAATTAGGGGTCCTTTTGAAGTGCAGCAGCCAGGTTTACTTGTCAGCCTTGACGGGTTTCTTACTGATAAGGCCATCAATGGTTGTGTCATCTGCAAAGATACTTACTTGGGAAATGATTACATCAAGGAAATCATTGATGACGACCAGAAAAAGCCTAGGACCTACGATAGAGCATTGAGCGAATCCTGCGTTTATATGAAAGGATCTGAAATCTTGCCCATTCAAAACAAACTTCATTTCAGGATGTTATAGGAAAGATTAGATTAAATCAAACAACCGTCAGAAATACCGTGCGACGAAAGCTTGCACAGAAGGCCCTGTCAAATATTTTCAAGATATCATAAGTAACAGCACGAGCTTCACCGTTCATATCAAGAGCCTGGTATATATATTCAGTGATGATCGTTAGGACATCAGCAGTAGTCCTGGGGAATCGAAAGCCATATTGTTTGTCAGAGAGAAGTTTGTGAGGTGTCAGATACCTAACTATTTCAGCATTGATTCACGTTCAGCCTCGAATACCTTGCCAAAAAGAGGAAAGAGGATAACAGAGTGATAATTATAGAGATCAGAGGCCCCACCAGTGTTCTTAAAAACAGGAACGTCAGAGGAGGACGTCTAACAAGCAATGAAGTAGTAAGAAGTGTGTCAATATAGAGTCTTGAGAGGACTTTCTATAGGAGGATAACCGGAATTAAATCACCTCTGCTTACCTTATGAGAGTCAAGCGTAGAAATTATGTTAAAGAACAGAGATGGCGTTAATTACATATTACTCAGTTGAGCCTCATTTCTAGGTTAGAAATTGTGTGTGGGTACTCTGGATGAGTCAAGTGTGGAGTTGGATGAGAATTTGCGAGTAAAACAGTCGACTTTCTCTGCTGTGGATGTGAAGACTTCGAATTGATTGAATAGAGAAATGATCGAGGGTTTCCTGTTGTTCAGCAAACTCTTGCAGCCCTTCCACATACTTGCTTCCCTGACAGCTACAGTCTCCAAGAATTTAAATGCAACGTCAATTCTCATTTCTTGTCTTGACTAAAGTCCTTCTCGGGTTCTTTTTCCTATCACCTCGTATAACTTGTTCTTTTCCTTTCTCACTTTACCCTCCCAACTGTCTTCACATTAGTATTTACATCAATCTCTTGCCCTTTCTCTGACAGCCCCAGTAACTGGTTTGTCTCTTCACCTGTTTAAATTTTCACTCCTCTCTTATGTACCTCCCTGCGCACTAGGGCAGATACCGCCTTGCTTGGGGTGAAACGAGTAAAAAAATATATTCAGTTTTCTCAAGTCCCGTCGAACGACTCCAGTTTCAAAGAGGACACGCGCTTTTAACGTATTCTTGGATTACCAATTCCCTCTAGACCTCAAATATGCACGTTCCATCGCTGAAAATGCTGAAGAAATGGTATGTTCCTTTTATTGCTCCAGAAATACCTGACAACTTCTGGCATGTTCAATTTGCGAAAGATTAAGATCCATTACTCACTGGACGTGCTTTGTGGTGCAGCTGATATCGGCACCATGCTCTATTTGCGAAAGATTAAGATCCATTACTCACTGGACGTGCTTTTTGGTGCAGCTGATATCGGCACCATGCTCTATTTGCGAAAGATTAAGATCCATTACTCACTGGACGTGCTTTGTGGTGCAGCTGATATCGGCACCATGCTCTATTTGCGAAAGATTAAGATCCATTTCTCACTGGACGTGCTTTTTGGTGCAGCTGATATCGGCACCGAACAAGTAATTGGAAAGCCAATTTCGAAATCTAGTGAGAATTAATACTTCTAAAAAGTATTAATCCGTCTTTGCATCCATGGCCGTATCTGACTACCGGGCACACCGGACACGAGTCCGGGCCGATCCGTGCAATCATAGTGAAAACCAGGGCAAGGAAAAATGTCTTCATCAGAAATCAAACTAAACAATTCGCGAAGAAAGAAAGAAAGAAAGAAAAACGAAGAAAACATCCGAATGAACGCAGTAAAAATCTGTTTATTTATTAATTTTGGGAGAAAAACTTGTTATACTCAGAAAGTCCGAACCCGATTTCCTGCTTTCGTTCACGTTCTGTACCTAATTTCCATTGGAATAGCCGAAAAATACGAAAAAATCATAGTTTCTGGAAACGATGACACTGATGATGTCATCACATTGTCACCTAATAAATCCGGGCAATTTTCTCTGTGCCCGGTGTTTTTTAAGCATCAGCTACGGCGCTGTTTGCAGCTATGGGTTAAATAGCAGAACAGATCGGGTTATATAGCTTTGGTTGGCACCCAGTCTATCACAGAAAGTAATTAAAACCTATTGCTGGAAAATCATGCCCAGTTAGCCATTCTGTCGTGATCTCTAAAGTGTCTTAAGTTCATAATCATTTACGCACCCTTATGGGTGATGAGATTCCCCCACCTCACCCCGCAAATTTTCCCCCATAAACGAAACGTCGCAAGCTCATCAATACTCTATCCCTATTTTTATGTCGAATGTTCAGATGAGCTCTCTATTCTTTAGTTCCAACAGTTTAGACCTTTAGAGCCAGGATTCATCATCCTTTTTCTATGGAGTCGAATCATCCATATTTCTGCCGGTTGAGGAAAGCTTCAGTTAGCCTTTTCCTAAAAGCTGTTCCTTTATGGAATAGATTCCCACGTGAATTCCCTGAATGATATCATCTTAACCTTTTAAAATTAATTGTTAGCCGCTATGTGTACCTGTTATAATCGTAAACTTTACTTCATTTTACATTCATATCACAACTTATTCAGTAATAACTGTATTTGAAATGTTTATTTCCTAATATTAAATCAGTGTGTTTCAACATTTTAAGCAACTGTTCACCTACGAGCAAAGGAAAATATCACGGCACACTTAGAAAACTTGATAAAAAGTGTACATTTAAATGTCATGAATTTTAATGGGCATACATTTAAATGTTATGAATTTTAATGTGTATACATTTAAATGTCATGAAGAGACGGTTACATTTAATTAGTTCGATGCTAAAAGGATGGGACCTTGATGCCAATCCAGTAAATACACGTGGTCGGGGTACCAGAAAAAATGCTCATCAGAACAGTTGTCATATAATTACTTGTAGAAAAGACAGAGACAAGCCACATCCCGTCGGTGGAAAAGTGACTGAAGGCGGCCTGCCAAGTCAGGGTTCGGAAACGATTATATTACAGATCCTCCTTTGTTTTTTCGGGAACCTCAAGATGAATAGTAGGAGTACCCGACCAGCTATGGCAATAGTATTCAATGCACGGACGAATGGTAAATTCATAAATGTGCAAAATAGATTCTGACGAGAGAAACTTCCGACACAGTAAACCAACATTCCTACCAGTAGATGCAGCTCTGGATACAATTTGAGGTCACTCTATTTGAGGTATTTTGAGAGAGTGAGGCCAAGGAAGCGCAGTACGTCATTCATGCTGATGGTAGATAGGACTGTTTCTCTACGGTGGTTAAAAGCGTTTCGAAGGCATTAAAAATTACGAAAAGGGTATACATTTAAAGACCATGAATTTTAAAGCTTATACATTTAAATGTCATGAATTTTAAAGGGTATACATTAAAATGTTTCTTTTTCAACTATTTGTGCAGTTTATATCAGTCAATTAATTGTCATACGGGATACACGCTTTGGGCGATCATGTCTTGAAAGAGATATGACTGACTGAGCAAAAGCTTATCCCGCAGTAGGTTGCAATTGTTTTGTGCGGTAGACTGGTTGCCAGCCAGACCTAACCTGTCATATTATTTAACCCATAACTAGTGGGAAGAGACGGATTAATACCTTTCCTAAGGGTATTTGTGCATAAGTGAATGCAAGGAATTCAACTGAAATTTGAACTCGGCTCCCCGATCTCTCGTTCCAAATCGATATCCACTGCACCACAATGCACATTTGCAGTTTATATACTGGTGTTTTTTCGCAATTTCTTCAGTATTTGATCGAATGTGCGATATGCAAACCCTCATTTCTTCTTCAGTTGACAATACAATTTTCGCTTCTTATGTTTGATGTTATTTAGAGTTAAGGCGTCTAATCCACATAAATAAGACGTAGAAAATCTCATTAAAACTTATAAAACCTTTTTACCTAAAGTAGGATATTCCTTTTAAATAGTAAACACAAAATGTATCAGTGGTTATAACACGACCCCTGGCTGAGTCCAGTCAAACTTCCTGACCTTTGGTCGATTCCGCCCACGATGTGTTATTGATTTCGGATTAGCCAAATCAGGATTGCTTGTTGTCACTTGGCGAGGTTGACCAAGACACGCGAGAAATTGGTATATAATGAAAACCAGATTTAAGACTTCAAAGACGTGGTATAAATTCATATATTTATATCTATATATCGAATAAATACAAGATTACACGCAAATCAAAGTGACAAATAAAGAAATATCAGTTGCCTGGTATTTCAGTAGCACGATAATATTCGTGTTGTATTATTTCAACAAGACGAGGATTTATTCAACTTCCAGTTGATTAAATTCGAACTGGCCCTCTCTTACAACATCTCTCAGTCTCCAACCAAGTTTCTTTTTACCTTCGCATTTCAAACACTGGGCCTGAATTAAATTATTTCGTCTTACACTCTGGTTTTATTAAACAAGCACCCAGACCGTGGTGGTAAATTTAGGTATGGGGTTTCTATTCCCCCTCCCTATACATATGTCTTAATGTTAAGACGAATAAAACATATTCCAAGGGAATTAACCCTTTCCTGTTGCCAAACAGAGTACCTCCCTTTTCACCTCTGAAAGTGGGTACACACGAGTCACGTGATCAACGACACATTCAGACGTGGAACGCATGAGAGAACAGACTTGGAATATGACCGTCAATGGTTAATAAATGCATGTATGTTCTTCTACCCTAAACTTGGGACTGATACCGCATATACATATTTTGTAATGTTTCTCCATGTAAAATAAATATATCTTCCAGTCAACCGTGAGTAGACATCTACTTTTCTTTCGTTCCATGCATTTTCACTACATGCTGTACACACACACACACATATTCGTACAGGGACCATGAATCATACTATAAATTAAGGCATTTTAGTTATGAGACAAAAACCCCGTCCATAATACTTACTATCTTGACATGTAAGTAATATCCATTAACATTTCAATTTCCAGGGGAATGGGAGGAAAACCCACTACCTGTTATTGTTTGCCTGTTATCAACGTTCCTGGTAATCAGTACACAAGAAATTTTCAAGGCTTTATTTTGATTTATGGTAACATATCGTCAAAATGTGCGTTGTGGTACAGTGGATATCGGCTCGGAACGAGAAACCGGGGAGCCGAGTTCGAATTCCAGGAACGAGAAACCGGGGAGCCGAGTTCGAATTCCAGTTGAATCCATTGTATTCACTTACGCGCAAATACCCTTGGGAAAGGTATTAATCCGTCTCTTCCCTCCAGTTATGGGTTAAATAGCAGGACAGATTGGGTTCTATAGCCTTGGTCGGCAACCAGTCTACCGCAGAAAGCAATGGCAACCTATTGTGGGATAATCTTCTGCCCAGTTAGTCACGTCTCTTTCGAGACATGATCGCCCAAGCGTGTATCACGTATGGCACTTAACTGACTGATCGTCAAAATCCATTGACAAATATGTTGACTAACTAGCTTTGGTAAATTCGCTTATATTTTCCAACAAAAATAATTTTGCACTCGTTAGACTCGGCATCTGTATTTTCCACTTGTTAACATCTCGGCTATTTTAACCGATAAAAATAATTGTATTCTCCAACTTTAGAGACATCTCTTCCCATCTTGAAAATCAATTATAATTAATACCAACTGTACGAAAAAAGGGTTACATGGCCACTGTCATATGCTTTATTTTGAGCCCGTAAAAATAAAAATACCTTTTAAAAACAATGTATTTAAAATAACATAATGGAAAAATAAGGGAAAGAATTATTCGAAAAAATGTTTCATACTTATTCGAATACTAACGCTGTACCATTAGTACTTCCATTCCTGTGTGTGCCGTGACAATATTTTGCGGCGCACTTAAGAAGATCGCCCGGCAAACTAGTGGTTGGTCGCAGAGTGGTTTTGAATTATTGTATTTAGTGTCAGTCAGACAGTAAAGTGCCATACGTGATACATGCTTTGGCGATCATATCTGGAGTGAGAAGAGATGGATTATATCATTATATTAATAAGTATTAATTAGTGGGGGTCAGTTTATTACTTCATAACAATAGAAAACCGATCCCCCACTTTATGCCCAGTAGAAGCTTTAATTGTTTCCAACTATCATGTTCAGTCAGTCAGTTAAGTGCCATATGTGATACACGCTTTGGGCAATCATGTCTCTTTCTAGACATAACTGACTGGGCAGAAGATTATCATGAAGTAGGTTACCATTGCATTCTGTGGTAGACTGGTTGCCAGCCATAAATATAGGACCCAAACCTATCCTGACATTTAGCTCATAGCTGATGAGAGAAGAGATGGATTATATCATTATATTAATAAGTAATAATTCATGGGGGATCAGTTTATTACTTCATAGCAATAGAAAACCGATCCTCCACTTTATACCCAGTAGAAGCTTACATTGTTTCCAACTATTATGTTCAGTCAATCAGTCAAGTGCCATACGTGATACACACTTTGGGCGATCATGTCTCGAAAGAGACATGACTGACTGGGCAGAAGGTTACCATTGCTTTATGCAGTAGACTAGTTGCCAGAACCTAATCGGTCTTATTATTTAACTCACGACTGGGGGGAAGAGACGAATTAATACCTTTCCTGAGGGTATTTGGGCATAAGTGAATACAAGGAATTCAACTGAAATTTGAACTCGGTTCCCCGATTTGCATCACAACGTACATTCGATGTATTTTGGTGTACTTTAGTAAAAAGAAAAAAAAAGTCAATTAACAATCTACTACCGACGGTTAGTCGGTTACGTTCCGTACGTGATACAATTTTGGGCTTTCATGTCTCTTTCGAACCATGATTGATTAGGCAGAAGATTGTACAGTAGTAGGTTGCCAATACTATAGAATCCAATCTGTCCAGCTATTCAACCCATAGATGGAGGGAGAAGAGATGGAAACTTACCTTTCCTACCTGAATGCAATTAATTTGACTGGGATTCTAACCCAGTTCTCTGACTTCTTATTCCAAGTCGGTATCAATTGCAGTACAACGCATATCCTACCGACGGTCAGTTAAGTGTCATACGTGGTACACGGTTATGCAATCATGTCTCGATAGGGACATGAATGACTGGGCATAACATTTTTCCACAGTAAGTTGCAATTATTTTCTGCGGTAGTCTGGTTGCCAAACAAGGCTATAGAACCCATTCTGTACCGTTATTTAACCCACAGCTGGATGGAGAGGAGACATATTAATGTCTTTCCTAAGGATATTTACGCGTAAGTGAATCCAACGAATTCGACTTGAATTCGAACTCAGCTCTCTGATTTCTTGTTCTGAACCGATATTCACTGCACTAAAACACACATTTTACCAACGGTCAGTCAGTTTATTAAGTGACATACGTGATACACGCTTGGGCGGTCATATCTCGAAAGAGACATGACTGATATGATAGAAGATTATTCCGCAGTAGGTTACCATTATTTGCTGCGGTAGACTGGTTGCCAGCCAAGGATATAGAACTTAATCTGTCTTGTTATTTAACCCATAACTGAAAGGGGAAGAGACGGATTAATACCTTTCCAAAGAGCATTTGCGCGTAAGTGAATGCAAGGAATTCAACCGGAATTCGAACACGACTCCACGATTTATCGTTCCGAGTCGATATTCACTGCACAGTAGTAGGTTACCAATACTACAGAATCCAATCTGTATTGCTATTCATTCCATACCTGTAGGGAGCAGAGATGGATACCTATCTTTCCCAAGAGTATTTGGGCTTAAGTGAAAGCAATGAATTTGACTCGGATTCGAACCCAGTTTTCTGATTTTTCATTCCAAGCCGGTATCGATTGCTATATATCCTACCGACGGTCAGTTAAGTGCCATACGTGATACACAGTTTATGCGATCATGTCTCGAAAGGGACTGGGAATAAGATTTTGCCGCAGTGAATGCAAGAAATTCAACCTCCACTCCGCGATTTATTGTTCCAAGTCGATATCCCTTACACCACAACGCACATCCAACGGTCAGTCAGTTAAGTGCCAAACGTGAAACACGCTACGGCGATCATGTCTCTTTAGAGACATGACTGACTGGGCAGAAGATTATCCGCAGTAGATTGCCATTGCTTTCTGCTTTAAATCGCTTGACAGCCAAGGCTATAGAACCCAAACTGTCCTGTTTTTTAACCCATAACTGGAAGGAAGAGACGGATTAACACATTTCCCAAGGGTATTTGCGAGTAAGTGAATGCAATGAATTCAACAGGAATTTACCTAAGAGATATTTTATAATGGAATATCCCAGTATCCTTTATGAACAGTCGCTCGTCGAAAATATTGTATCAATGATTGCGACAATAGTTTTAACAATGTAAATAATTACAATATCTCATTTCAGAAATATAGACAAATATAAATCAGGACATTAGTGCTATATATATATATATATATATATATATATATATATATATATATATATATATATGTCCCTCCTGTTACGCTTATAGAAAGAGATACAATAGCGAGGTTGTGTCAGGTCAATTCATTCAGTCAGTTAAGTGCCGTACGTGATACTCGTTCGATCGATCATGTCTCGAAAGTGACTTGACTGACAGGACAGAAGATTTTCCTGCAGTAGGTTGCCATTACCTTCTGCGATAAACTCGTTGCCAACTAAGCATGTAGAACCCAACCTGCTCTGTTATCTAACCCATAGCTGGAGAAAGAAGCAACGGATACCTTTCCCAAGGGTATTTACGCGTAAGTGAATGCAATGAATTCAAATGGAATTCGAACTCGGCTCTCCGATTTCTCGTTCCGAGCCGATATCCACTGCACCACAGTAGAATACCCAATTAAACAGTTTTCAGTTTTTTTTTTCTGCTTTTCATCCTGTTATTCTAGCCATACTTAGTTGTGGGGAGAGATGGATTTGTGTTCTCCCCAAGGGAATTAGTACGAAGTGAACGCCACGGACTCGACTAGAATACGAAATCTGGTCTTCTGTTTCATTTTAAGCGCAGAAAACCATTAGGCTTGTCGAACTTCCTTAATATTCAAAGGTTAATGTGTAAGACAACGAGTTTGAAAAGAAGAGCCAAAGTTTTTATTCCGGGCAGTACATTGTACTTTGCTAAATTATATTTAATGCAATGACTTGCTGAGCGTTAATATGCATTATTTGTCGTGCAGTGAAGATGGGTCTAAGTGCGAAGGAGTGTATAATTTCTCCGTCAAAGTCGTAGATATCTCTGGGGTATATTTTAATGATGTCATTTGCGAAGTCACACCGAGTGGTTGGATATCGGGGTGCGGAGTAGCGCTTTGAAATCGCGGCAAGAAAAAATATATATAAGAAAATATGCCACCGTGGTAGAAGGAAATGTAATAGAAAGAGAGAGAGAGAGAGGGGGGAATGAAAGGTAGATTGGAAAGAAAGAAAGAAAGAAAGAAAGAAAGAAAGAAAGAAAGAAGGGGAACGTAGCAATGAAAAACTAAAGAAGGTGGGAAAAAGGAAAGTTAGCAAAAAATAGAAAAAGAGATAAAATAGGAGAAAATAATAAAAACAAGGAAGGAAGGAAGGAAGGAAGGAAGGAAGGAAGGAAGGAACTTAAGCGAAACGTAGAAAGAAGAACGGTGAGGAAAAGCCGAAAAATAATGAAAAATTGAAAGAGAGAAAGAATGAAAGAAATAAAGAAATTAAAAGCGAAAATAGAAGAAGAAAACTATAAGAAAGAAGAAGTACATGAAAGAGAAAAGATAATGGAAAATAGAAAGAAAGAAAGAAAGAAAGCATGAGCCGTGAATATAAAAAGACGGATAAATAGATATAAGAATGAAAAACGAAAGGAAAAAGAAAAAAGAGAAGCGTGAGCCAAAAATAAACAAACGTGGATAAGAATAAAGAAAGAAAGAAAGAAAGAAAGAAAGGGGAATATAACAATGAAAAACTAAATAAGGTGGGAAAGAGGAAAGTTGGCAAAAAATAGAAAAAGAGATAAAAATAGGAGAAAATAATAAAAACAAGGAAGGAAGGAAGGAACTTAAGCGAAACGTAAAAAGAAGAGCATTGAGGAAAAGCCGAAAAATAATGGAAAATAGAAAGAGAGAAAGAATGAAAGAAATACAGAAATTAGAGGGGAAAGTAGAAGAAAAACAAAAGAAAAAAGAAGTACATGTAAAGACAAAAAATAATGGCGAATAGAAAGAAAGAAAGAAAGTAAGAAAGAGATCGAAATGTGATATAAATAGAGAAAAAAGTGAAACTGAACAGAAGTCTACTAAAGAAAGAAAATAGACGTAAAAACGGGTATTCAATAAAGAAAGAAAGAAATAGAAAAGAAATACAAAGAAAGAAAGAAAGAAGTACACGGGGAAAGAAAGAAAGAAAGAAAGAAAGAAAGAAAGAAAGAAAGAAAGAAAGAAAGAAGCATGAGCCGTGAATATAAAAAGACGGGTAAGTAGGAAAAAGAATGAAAGAAAGATATAAGAATGAAAAAGAAAGATATAAGAATGAAAAACGAAAGGAAAAAGAAAAAAGAGAAGCGTGAGCCGTAAATAAGCAAACATGGGTAAATAAGAATCAAGCAAACAAGAAAGAAAGAAAGAAAGAAAGAAAGAAAGAAAGAAAGAAAGAAAGAAAGAAAGAACGGGAAAGAAAAGAAAGAAAGAACGGGAAAGAAAAGAAATGAAAGAAAGGAAGGAAGAAGTAGAATTATGTTGATTTATTTAGACAAAGAAAGAAAGAAAGAAAGAAAGAAAGAAGAATGGAAAAGTCTTGTAGAGATCAATCGAAGAAAATGCAAAAACGAAGCTGAATTAGGAAGAAATAAAAAAGTTACTCAGAAAAATCAAAGAAAGAAGTGAAAATGGAGCAGAATTAAGAAAGAAAGAAAAAAACGAAAGAAAGCGAAAAAAAGAAAGAAAGAAGTAAAGGTAATTACTCAACATGATCTAAGAAAAAAGTAAGAACGAAACAGAATTAAGAAAGCAAAAGAAAGAAAGAAAGAAAGAAAAAGCGAACCAAAAAGAAAAGAAAGTGAAAAGAAAAAAGAAAAATGAATGAATTAGTTAATCTATAAATAAGACAACAAACAAAGAAACGTTAATTGAGATTATAAGAGTAGACAGAAGAAAAAAAATTTAAAAAAGCAAAGAAATATAAACCAAAAAAATTATGACAGATTTTTTAAAAGTAAATTTAAAAGTACAATAATAAAAATAACAAATGCAAAAGTTGGAATGAAAGACGGAATAATTAACCGTGAAAAACGAAACAAAAAATCGCGCAGTGCTGAAAAATAAAGGAAAGAAAATTAAAAAAAATTGTTGTTGACATGGAAGAAAATTTGATGAGACAAGAAGAATAAATTAAGCACAAAAACATATTTCCTATTTCGATAAATAAATAAGTGGAATAATAAAATATTAAACTGATTATAAAAATGCAATGATTGCGTAGGGAACCGTTTGCTGGATTTAGCGAATTTGACAAACAAAATGGTGGAGATATTTAACGAAAATAAAATATGAAGTATGAGGGGGAACAACTTTAAACAAAAAAGGCAGAAATAAAAAAAAAAGCGAGAAGGAAATAAAAATGAATTAATAAATATAAAAAGAATAAGAAAAAGTGCTAAAAGAACAGAAAAGAGAAAGGAATCAAAAGAAAGGGGAAGGTGGATAAAGACGACAGAGAAAGATTACGGAGATAAAGAAAAATAATAAAGAGGAGAAGAGGGAAAGAGAGAGTATGAATGAGAACAAAAAAGAAAAAGAAACAAAGAAAAAGAAAAAAAGAAAGCGAGAAAGTAGAAGAGTTAACAAGTTTTGAGAAAGAAAGTAAAAAAACATAGATTGAAGAGAACGAAATAAAAATACAACGAAAGAAAACGCAGGAAGTATGAGGGGGAAACATTTTAAACAAAGAAGATAGAAAAAGAAAGAAAGAAAATGAAAGAAAGAAACAGAAATGAATAAACAAATAAGTTAAAAATATGTAGGAAAAAAGAAAGGAAGGAGAAAAGACAAGAAGGAAGGAAAAGTTAGGTGTGGCACAAGGTCTATGTACGTGAGATTCAGAGCCCTTAGGCTAGGCTAAAATTATCCCGTTGACGCAGCTTAAGGCTGGGTGGTGCTTTTGTTTTATTAACCCAATCGAGGCTCTACCCTTCGGCGGAGCCTCGACTGGGTCTCTCTCTGCGTCCGAGCAGAGAGGCGAACAAGAGTGCACACACACACACACACACACACACACACACATACACACACACACACATATATATATATATATATATTGTGTTTTTGGGCATCAATTTTTGTTTTATGCAGGTTTCACTAAAAATGAAAGAAAATATATGGTTAATTTTTTAATGTAATTTTTCATGTGATCTTTTGATTTTTTTTTTCTATTCAAGACATAAATTATATCAAATTGTTTAAATGTTTCCTTTATCTGAGCACTTTCGGCTCTACTTTTAGCCATTATCAAGGTTGGATTTTATTTTATACTGCCAGGCATAATTATTAGGTCACCCCAATTGTTATTAAAAGAAACGATTTATTTTATACTACTTTTAGTAATTATTGCCAAATGAAAATAGAATATCTCATTTATCATTATTACTTTGCAAAATTTTACAGGGCAAGGAAACAAAGATGAACTCGTCCGAATCACCCTAAATTTCCTTCATTCTTTCATTGATAAAACCTCATAGGCAATTATTAAATATTTATAAATTCATTTGATCCACATGTTATTGTGCATTATTAACAAAAGAACCATTCTATTTTCATTTACAATAATTCACTTGGCAATAAATACTAAAAAATAATATGAAATACATCGTATTTTAAAACACTGGGGTGGTCTAATAATTATGACCGGTAGTGTATGTGTAATAAAATATATGTAGTTTTGTGTATGTTTCTAGAGTAGGATGTATGCTTTATGTTCCGAACACGGTAAACACATGGTTAGCGTGTTCGTAGTTGATATTATTGACTTTATTATTATTATGTCAATTTTTCATCATATTTCGATTTCTGCTATGGTCACACTACCAACCAAGTCTGCAGGAAGACCTAAGGCAGGTCGTGGCGTGTTGTTATGGCTCCATTTCATGTTTTTCTATCTTCCCTATCATCCCTAGCGTTACATAGACAAAGTTTTCCTTAGTGTGTGGGCTGTACTTAATAAGACAATTTTTTGTATATCTCTTAAGCTGGGGTTTTCAGGGATTCTTTCAATGTGTTGTTTTGTTCCATTTTTTATCCTTCAAAGTGCACCTACTATCACTGGTACGATTCTTGTTTTCAATTTCCACATTTTTTTCTATTTTAATTTCCAGGTCTTTATATTTTGACAGTTTTTCAAATTCCTTGGTTGCTATGTTACAATCCGCTGAACAAGCCATATCAATTAATAGGCAAGTTTTTTCTATCTGGTTTTTAACAATAATGTCCGGCCTATTTGCTTCAATTTTTCTGTCTGTGTAGATGGAGTAATCCCAAGGAATGGTGGCATCTTTTATTCCTGTAACCGGTGCTGGGTGATGTTCATACCAGTGTTTGTTTACAGATTTTCCATAGTGTTTGCACATTGTAAATATTGCCCCACTCTATCGTGACGATTTTTATATTCATTTGGGGCAAGTACAGAACTGTCTGAGATTAGATGGTCTATTGTTTCTTGGTGTTTATCACAGAACCTGCATTTATTATTATTATTATTATTATTATTATTATTATTATTATTATCAATAATGCTTCCATTATTTTAGCTTTTTTTGACATGTGGAGGATGCTATGATATTTATGTTGTTAACGAGTATGTTACGGATTGGGTTTGGTAGGTCTCCGTGGGTGTTTAAACGAGATCGAATTGAGTACGTCTCTGAGAGATGCAGCATGAGTCATCGTACCAATTTTGTAGTCGTATGTCCAATATAATTATTTACGAAATGAGGTGGATCAAGATCTTAGTTTTTCAAAAGACATGTAAATTTGTAAATAATATCGGTTCAAGGTCGTTTCGATCTTACAGGTGAATTGTTTATATTTGACGATGAGGTTAGCAGTTTTAAATTATTGTGTAGCAGATAATTAATTTTAATTTTTTGTTGCGTATTTTTAGATGATGTTTCAAAGTGAAAATTCGTCTTGTTTATAAATGCTACGCAGTTGGTTTTTGTAGAAAATATCAGTTGTGTGTTTGTTGTTGTGTTTAGTCACTTTGAAAGAAAAAGTTTAATAGGGTACCCAATAACATAATTAGGGAGGCCATTGTTCACAAAGATGAATTCTCGTATGCTCTCATTAGAAATTTATTTTTTGAAAAAATCATCAAAAACATAATAATAGAATTTATAACCAATATAACAACCTAAGTAATAAAAACCATCCTAAAAAACTAAAGATAATAATATCAATGCTTGCAATTGCTGAAAACTATTTTGTGTCCATCACAGAAAAAAACAAAAAAACAAATATCTATTTAACTCGATAGTCAACCTATGCACTATGAATTAAAAAGGCAACCATTCTGGATTAAGAAATACGGCGATTATCCTAGTGTAGGATAAATCAAATCCGCATATTTCACTTACACTAGTGGTTGTAAGTTCAATTCCGGGATCGGGAAGTATGTATTGATCTCTATGGAATGTTAGAGGGGAAATTTTAGCGTATTATATATAAGCGGTGTATATACACGCCAGTCACCGGAAGAACTCAATTCATTGGTGTAGAGTAACGCGTAAATCGCAGAAGTGGTACCTGTTTTTAACATTTTCCTTTCTAGAGAGCTCAATCGTAATGAGAGCATAATATATATATATATATATATATATATATATATATATATATATATATATATATATATATAATCGCCAGCTATTTGCTTCGGAACACATTCATCTGCTAGGGTGGCTAGACAATGCATGTTCAGGCTATTTGCATTTAGACTATTGTCCTTATTTTTGTCACAATATTTTGGTCGTGAGACTCTCCGGCCTACATCAGGTGTATATCGATGTGGGTAATGAGAGTAGTCTGAACTGAACCTTTTAATCAATCTGTAAACTGTTCCCATTCAACTATATATATATAGTGCTCACTTTTAGTAATACGTAGATACTGCCCGGCCCAAGAATTGAACCCACAATTACCAAATCACCAAATTCATGAACCATTGCTTCAATACATTATTTTATTGTCACATCAAGGTCCTGGGTATGATAGTAAACTGCATCCAGCAGAAAGGGCTTTGATTGGGAGGTTGTGAGGAGCATGGAACCACCTCTCAATTGCTGTTGTTCCCCGGTCTACTCTGACCCGGTGATGTTGCACCTGTTAGGATCCCAGCTATGGGCAATAGTTTATCCCCAAACTGGGGTCAAAACACTATGAAACTATAAAAATGCTTTTTATAGAAATATATAGATATATTGAAGGAAAAATATTAACAATACATTTATGAAGAAAAAAAAATTGCCATAATACGTTTTTGCAAGAGAAAAATTACCAGTAATACTTTTTTGAATACAAAACTAGAAGACATCTTCAATTTTCTAAAATAAAATGTTTTTATCGCAATCTGACTAAATCAACCTTTTCACTATAACCGAACATTAAAAAAAAATACCTTAAAACCCCATCTTTTTGGCATTAAATAAGCCACAGAGGTTGATATGCCGTTAAACAAAACTCAAACTCTGTGGACAAAGTGGGGCCTTAAACTTAACCTGCCTACTGATGAGTGCAGTTGTGCTTGTTATGCCTGATTGCACTCATTGAAACTTTCCTCTTTTGTTACAGCTGCTGCTGAAAACTCACTGTCATTCTTTCTTTCTTTCTTTCTTTCTTCGTGGCTTCCATATTATATTTATAACTATTTTGGAAGTAATAGAGACAGTGTCATTTGACATATTATCTCGACTCAAAGATATTATAATCGATATTTCTTTTTAGTTATTTCACCTAAATCGCTAACAAAAAAACATAGTATGAATAAAAAAATGTCCCAAACTTATTAAAAACCTACTTTTCCCATCAAAATGTTTATATTATTATTAAGAAGAATGATCAAAGTAATTTTTAATTATTTTTTTTTAAATTTTAATTCCTTCTAACATGTTCGAAATTTTGGCAGAAAATCGTGTTTTCATTTGAGTTAGCGGGTAACCAAAACAATACGACTGTTTACAATGGAAAACGTAATGATGACATCAGCCACTTTTTTCCCGGCGACAAACACATTAATTTAGAAATTCTCTCAAAAATCAAATAATTGTAGGTTTTTAATGAAACTTTCAGTACTCATTCGCAAATAAATGAAATTATTTTTGAAATTATTATATTTTTAAAATCTTGATAAAATATTCTTTTTACCCCTGCCCATCCCACCATCTCCATGTAAATCCATGAGATTTAAATAAATTTTAAAGTGTTGAGGTCTATAATTTTATTAGTTAAACGCAGGACTCGTTAGGAATAATAAATCATCTTTTTTTTCATTTTGTCTCTGTATCCGAAAATCTGCTCCGAAAAGTAAAATAAAAAATGAAATAAAACACTGAGATTATTTCATTCGATGAGCTTTTAATTGCTTGAGTAAATACTCAAATAAATAATCAAAATAATTTTATTCTAAATTTCACAATATAAATATGTAATACTTGTGTAAATCAGATTGATTTAACAAAATTGGCTAATTTCCCAAAAATCATGTATCACAGATGCATATTTTATTTTTGCAAGATGTTTAAAACGGAGAATTAACTTTTGTTTACAAATGTGTCCATCGCTCAAAATGGCGGCAAAATTCAAAAATTGAAAACAAATATCAAACTTATATTTCAAACAATATAATTTCTGTTTTAAATAAACAAGCGTATTTTTCTTACTGGACATATTAAATTTAATCATTTAGCTTTCAATTAAAACTAAAATAAATGTTTAAAGATAAATTTTTCATTTTTTAAAATTCAGTTTAAAAGTTAGATATCGAAAATGAGGTGGAGTACCTACTCTAAATCAACTAATTAACATAACTTTTAATCTTGATATTTAAATTTGCCTTCTGAAATTTATTATTCATTGCATTGCTTACGGTCATATCACGTTGAATACACCGGTTCCTGTACGATCACCGAAGTTAAGCAAAGTTGAGCATGGTTAGTACTTAGATGGGTGACCGCTTAGGAATACCAGGTGCTGACGGATGTGCGTTGTGGTGCAGTGGATATCGGCTTGGAAAGAGAATTGGGTGAGCCGAGTTCGAATTCCACCTGCATTCACTTACGCACTGGTACCTTTGGGAAAGGCATTAATCCGTCCCTTCCCTCTAGTTATATGGGTTAAATAACAGGGTAGGACTTGAGACCCTGCCCTACCTTTAAATAAATCCCAATGAATCTTCCTCCATCGGGGAGGAAGCCGGCTCAACCCGACTAGGGTGAATGGACTTTGCTTCTATTCATTGCGTTGTATGGCTTCTCTGTCTGCAATTACTCAGGTCCCAGCACAGTATCACAAAATAAATAAACGACGGGCTTTTTTTTTTTTTTTAGATTTCTTAACCTTGGTTTCTTTAGAAGGGTTGTAGGTAACAGTAGTAGCAGTAGTATCCTATCTTGGAGGAAAATAAAAGAGGGATATAGATAAGATGTATGCTAATAGGTTGGTCAGCTATCTGTCACCATGTGGCGGCTTGTCTCACTAAAGTATCTGAGAATAGCAAGGCACCTTCACTTTTTCTATTCTTGCAACTATACTGCCTTTAAACTTTTTTTAGGGGGGTGGTGAAAGGGATTGTATTAAGAGTTTCACTTCTTGCTCGGTAACCCTCTACCTCGAATGACTTTTGGGCCTTAGACTAAACTAATTGGAGTAGATAGACTAAACTAATTGGAGTAGATAGACTAAACTAATCGGAGTAGATAGACTAAACAATTGGAGTAGATAGACTAAACTAATTGGAGGAGATAGACTAAACTATCGCCCGGTTCACACTCCACCCACATCTATTGAACAGGTGTAGAGGTTCATCCCTTGTTCCCTGTTTAGGATGTGGTTTCCGGTTTTCTCTTTCCAATCTTACTCTTACGTAGTCCCCTGCGCATCAGTGGCGTTACCGCATTGCTCGGGGTGCTATGATTAAAAAAAAAAAAAGAAATTATATAGAAGGCAGTTGAAATTCCAGCTGAGCACATTTCTTTTTACTTAAAAAATTAGTTTTACTGTTTTGAAGTTCTCTTTATTTATTTATTTATTTATTCTGCAAAGCGAAGCCATTCCTAACAAGATAGTGGCCGTTACTGGGCAGTTGACCTCCACAATATACTCCCGCACCAGTAAGAAACCTGTCGTGGCGGACAGACATAATCTCGCTGCTGACCTTGAACGGGATCTACACTTGTGGTGAATTGGGGCAAGAAGTGGCTTGTCAACTTCAAGACCAAGCTGTTGTCTGTCAGCCATCACAGGCAACCTCTCCTGCCTCCCATAAGCATGGACCAAGCAATTCTCCCTGAGAGCAACACACTACGCCTCCTCGGCCTTACCCTCTCCTCAGACCTCAAATTGAACCACTATATTGATTCCATAGCTAAATCTACTGCTAAGAAGGTTGGGTTACTATGCCGATCCAGGATGTTTGTTCCGCCTGAATCCATCCTGCATATATACAAGTCAGCCCTCCGTCCGTGCATGGAGTACTGCTGCCATTTGTGGTAAGGCGCCCCTGCCATTCTCCTCGGTGTTCTCGACAGGCTCCAAAGGAGAGTCTGTAATGTGATAGGTACTGATCTGGCGGCTGGACTGCAGCCACTTCCCCATCGACGAAATGTGGCCTCCCTTTGTCTGTTCTATAAATACTTTCATGGCTTCTTCTCGGACGAACTTAAGTCACTGGTGCCTCCTCAACAGGTGTTTACTCGTGCAACCAGACTGGCAACTGGGTCCCACCCATTCACAGTCAGGTTAGCCAATTGCAGACGACAATTCTACTCCTGCAGCTTCTTCTCTCGCACTTCCCGCCTGTGGAACTCGCTCCCATATTCTTGCTTTCCTGACGGCTACAACCTCCAGAAATTTAAATGCAATGTCAATACTCATCTATTAACCACTGGACTCTAGCTCTCTCCCCACCCCCGTATATCCTTCCCTTTCTCTCCACCTATGTATCTGTCATCGCACCTGTTTTCTCAGCTTTCTATTGTTCCTTTCTAACTAGTTTGTACTCCTTACTCTTTTCTAATTAATCTTTTTACAGATATGTAGACCCCAGCTCATCAGGGGCATTTCTGCCTTGCTCGAGGTGAAATGATTAAAAAAAGACAAAAAAAAAACTAACGCCCTTGGAAATCTCTGTTTCCAACTTCCCTAGTATAAGGGTAAAAATAGCAACTGACTCCCAAGAGGATACTTCGCTGATCAATACAATCTTAACCTGTTTAATTATAGGGTCAATCGATATGTTTCACACATATCTCTCCATAAAATGTGCATCTTGCTCTGTAAGCTACTAGCTTGAGTGGCTCTTGGGTCTTGTACAGGATAAATGTCATTGTTAAAAAAAAAAGAAAAATCGCATCAGCAGGCAGTTGAAATTCCAGCTGAGCACATTCCTTTTTACTTCACACTAATGCCCTTGGAAATCTCTGTCCCCCACTTCCCTAGTATAAGGGTAAAAATAGCAAAAGTAGTTGATTTGGTCAAGCAATTCGACCTAATAAATACCTACTTACTGAATAGGATCATTGCACCAGAAGCTGAAGGAAAAATCAAATGCCAAATTATAACAAATACAGTTATTTTTTTGTCTTTGGCAAAAACTGAGAACATCCGTGATAATTACATTTGTTAGCAACTAAACTTTTTTTATATAATCGTTTCGCCCCAAGCAAGGTATTATACTGACACTGTTGTGCAGGGGCTTACGTAGGAGGAAAATTATGAGAAGGAGTGACAGAATACCGGCGGTGTCAGGAAGCGGGTAAGAGAAGGATGAGAATACTGAAGAAATAAGATGAGATCATGAGAGAGAGAGAGGATTTAAGTTAGTGAGACAGGAGATGACTATTGACTTTACATTTAAATTCTTGGAGATTATAGCTGTCGGGGAAGCAAATAAACGGAAGGGAATTCCACAGGCGGGAAGTGCGAGAAAAGAAGCTGCTGGAGTAGAGTTTGCGTTTACATCTTATTAGTTTCACAGAAAAATGGTCAATCGTTATGTTGTACACATATCTCTCCATAAAATGTGCCTCTTGCTCTATAACCTTCTATCTCAAGTGGCTCTTGGGTCTTGTACAGGGTAAACATCATTGTCTAAAAAAAAAAAGAAAGAAAAAATGGTATCAGCAGGCAGTTCAAATTCCAGCTGAGCACATTCCTTTTTACTTCACACTAATGCCCTTGTCGTGCAACCAGACTGGCACCAAGATCCCATCCATTTACAGTTAGATCAACCAAATGCAGGCGACAATTCTACTTCAGCAGCTTCTTTTCTCTCACTTCCCGCCTATGGAACTCACTTCTATGTACTTGCTTTCCTGACGGCTACAACCTAGAGGAATTTAAATGCAATGTCAATACCCATCTCTTATCCACTTGACTCCAGTTCTTTCTACATCACCCTGTATATCTTGTTCTATCTTTTTCTCTCTACCTTTACAACTGTCTTCACACCTGTGTTCCCACCCTTCTCTTGCCCTTTCTTTGACACCCCCTGTAACTGGTCCGTCTTTCTCTTTACTCTCCTTCTATCTAAACTTTTACTCTTATGTAGCCCCCTGCGCATCTGTGGTGGTACTACCTTGCTTGGGGTAAAACGATTAAAAAAAGGAGGAACTGGAAACCCAATCCTAAGTGGGGAAACAAGAGATAATCCACTACCGTTCAAAAGACTGAGAAAGAGTGTAAATCAGAAGATAGGCATACATATCTACTTCTACATAGGACAGAAAATTGTGGAGAGGCATGATTGTCAACATTCTGAATGGTCATATCACATAGAAAAAGAAAAAAGAATAATTTTTATTACCATTATCATCAGGCAGTTCAAATTTCGGCTGAGCACAATTCTTTTTACTTCACACTAACGCCCTTGGAAATCTCTGTTTCCAACTTCCCTAGTATAAGGGTAAAAATAGCAAAAGTAGTTGGTTGGTCAAGCAATTCGACCTAATAAATACCTACTTACTGAATAGGATCATTGCACCAGAAGCTGAAGGAGAAATCAGATGCCAAATTATAACAAATACAGTTATTTTTTTGTCTTTTTGGTGAAAACTGGGAATATTCATGATAATTATATTTTTTGTCAATTAAACTATTTCTTATTTACACTATTTACATGCAGACTATTGTCCTCATCTTTGTTGTTTTGAGTGCAACTACTATTATTCATGCAGTTTATATCAACCTGGGTAACTGGGTGAACTAATATAATTCCCTAGGAAAATTTCCAAGTATATTAAAGCGTTGGTTCGTGAATTCTAATAATTAAGTCATAATTGAGAGGGACAATGAACTATAGCTGGACAGTACTAAAGATACAAACTCAAATTATCTCCTTTTGATATGGGCTGTGAATCGAGAACAGTCTGTCTCCTTAGATTAAATAAAGGGCTCAGTTCAGAATTCGTTGTAGGCTACTCAGATCAGCTGAGGAAGACCGGTGGGCACAACTGCCGAAACGTTGTGAGAACAATAGTTCGAATATCAGTCAGTCAATTAAGTCAGTTAAGTACAATACGTGATCGAGGCTTAGACGATCATGTCTCGAAAGAGAGATGACTGACTGGACAGAGGAACTTTTTCCAGTAGGTTGCCATTACTTTCTGTGGTAGACTGGTTGCCAGGCAAGGCTATAGAACCCAATCTGTCCTGCTATTTAACCCGTAGCAAGAGGAAGAAACAATCACCATAAAAGTATAAACAATCAACACTCTCACCCAGTTTGGAAAAAAGAGCATGTAACTTAATAAAAGAACCAGGCATTTTTTTAAATATCTGCAGTCTACACGAATTACAAAAATGCCGGGATTTCCGAAAGGTAAAATTGGATGCATCGAATTCAACTGAAATTCGAACTCGGCTCTCCGATTTCTCGTTCTGAGACAATATCCACTGCACCACGACCCACGTCAGACCATAAATCGTGCATTTAATAGCTAAGCATCCCTTTGGGGAGATGTTGGTTTCCTTTTTTTTTTCTTTTTTTTTTTTTTTGTCTACTAACAAAACAAAATTTAATGAAATCTCTCTCAACCAATATACCTTACAGTTTACAGTATTTACATTATTCGGACTATTGTCCCGATCTTTGTTGCCATTTCTACGACGTTTCGGCAATTGTACGCTCCGGCCTTCGTCAGGTGCTGGGAATTTCGAACCGAACCCTTTTTTAGCACTGGGGTATATGAACTCCATTCCTTGCGTAAAGCCTTGATTGGAAGTCATGAGTCATCTGCCTCTAACCTTGCAAGTTACTTGTACACTGCTGCTGTAGCCTGGTATTGAACTCACAACTCTAAGAGTCAAATCAGTAACTAACCAACGTCTATATTCACTGGAACTTCCAATCGACGCTTTACGCAACTAATGGAGTTCATATACCCTAATGATTGTTACAAACTGTTCGGTTCAAAATTCCTAGCACCTGAAGAAGACCGGAGCGTACAACGGCCGAAACGTCGTACTAAATTGTAAATGAATAATAACATGTACATCAAATGAGTTGTTCTGGTGTCCAGTTTTTGTGCTCTCTTCCCCATGCTAGTCTCTTTTTCTTATTGGCTGACCGAAGCAAAGGCTTCCTGGCTACCTTGTAAAATGTTGCAAAGTAATAATAACAAAAGAATCATTCTATTTTCACTTGGCAATAAATATTAAAAATAATAAGAAATACATCATTTTTTTTTTAAACTGGAGTGACCTAATAATTATGGCCGGTAGTGTTTATATAAACCATGTGTCCTTAAGGACAGTGGATATAGACGTTAGTTAGTTCCTGTGACTTGACTAAAGAGTTGTGAGTTCAATACCAGGCTATAGCAGTAGTGAACAAGTAACTTGCGGAGCTAAAGGGAAATAACTCATGACTTTCAATCAAGACATTACTACGCAAGGAATGAGAATGATATACTCCACTGATTGTAATAAAGTGTTCGGTTCGAAATTCCTTGCACCGAAACGTCGTACAAATGGCAACAAAGATGAGGACAATAGTCCAAATAATACAAATACTGTAAATACCACCTCATCTCAGAAATATAGACAAATAGAATGATCTATTATTAAACGTCGTTCAAATGGCAACAAAGATGAGGACAATAGTCCGAATAATGTAAATAGTGTAAATACTATCTCATCTCAGAAATATAGACAAATAGAATGATCTATTATTAAACGTCGTTCAAATGGCAACAAAGATGAGGATAATAGTCCGAATAATGTAAATACTGTAAATACTACCTCATTTCAGAAATATAGACAAATGTTCCTATCCGTGATAATTTTTACTGATTCGCGTACGTATGGCTACATATATACACACACGTGTGCATTCATGTTCTCTCTTGTTTGTATCTTTACTGACTTTTTCACTCTGTGCCCGCCCCCACCCTTGTGTATATACTATTAACGAAGTTGCCTGAAGCGACCATCTCCTGCACTTAACCAAATCTTTCCGCTTACAGACACTCAAAAGTGAGTTCAATTCCACCTCGTATAACTTTCTCGCCTCTCTCTTTTTTCTCGATTCACGAGATCGGCAAACGCTAACTAGTGAATATCTTTATGTTTAAGCCCCTACTCTTTAACGTACTGCTACCCTGCATTTTCTCTCTCTCTCTCCGTCCAACCACGCCCATTTCGCCCTCTTTGTGATGCTGTTCCATTCTTAGATCTTCGCTACCCTACCATCCCCCGATTCTACCAATTCCAACGTTCCGTCTTTGTCGTTTTGTGTCTTGCCACCAGGGGTCAGTTTGTACATATAAATGGTTTGTCGGTTTGGGGTGGTGACGGTTTTTAATGACTGGGCGGGTGTTGCGTTGGTATGGTCCATGGTTGAAAGATTGCTGACTCAGATGCTGATGGACGTTGGGTGAGGGTCTGAATCGATGTAGGGGGGTTATTGTGGGTGGGGAAAGCCCCGGCAGTTTTGTAATTCGTGTAGACTGTAGATATTCAAAAATGCCTGGTTCTTTTATTAAGTTACATGCTCTTTTTTCCAAACTGGGTGAGAGTGCCGATTGTTTATAATTTTATAGTGATTTTCATTTAAATTATATTATTTTGTCTGTCGATTCTTCTTTTAGACGTGCGTTGAGGTGCAGTGGATATCGGCTTAGAACGAGAAATCAGAGAGCCGAGTTCGAATTCTTGTTAAATTCATTGCATTCACTTACGCACAAAAACACTTGGAAATGGTATTAATCTGTCTCTTCCTTCAGCTATGGATTAAAAACAGGACAGATTGGGTTTTGTAGCCTAGGTTAGCAATCAGTCTACCGCAGAAAGTATTGACAACCTACTGCGGGATAATCTGCCCAGCGTGTATCATGTATGGTATTTAACTGACTAGATTGGCGGGAAGGCCTCATCATTTTACAGTTGAAATGATGTCTCCGTAAGTTCTATACTAATCCTTTCTTCGATCGAATTTCTCACTTGTGGAGCATTCTACTTGCTTCTTGGTTCTCTGTCAACTTTGATCTTCAAAATTTATATGCAATGCTATGTCTCATTCGAGACATGATCGCCCAAAAGTATATCCCGTATGGCACTTAACTGACTTCTTTTAAGCCTCACCTCTTACTTTTTTCTTCATTCTTACATTCCTTTTTTCTTTCTCTCTCCCTCTCTCTCTTTTCCATTTTATTGTTGCCCCCTCTCTTTTTCTTTCTTTCTTTTCACTCTTTCTCTCCCTTTTCCAATTTTATTGTTGCTTCCTTTCTTTCTTTCTTTCTTTTCACTATCACTCTCCCTCTCTCTTTTCTATTTCATCGTTGCCTCCTATTTCTTTCTTTCTTTCTTTCTTTCTTTTCACTCCCTCTCTTTCTGTTTTCCATTTCATTGTTGCCTCATCTCTTTTTCTTTCTTTCTTTCTTTCTTTCTTTTCACTCTCACTCTCTCTCTTTTCCATTTCATTATTGCCTCCTCTCTTTTTCTTTCTTTCTTTCTTTCTTTCTTTCTTTCTTTCTTTCTTTTCACTCTCACTCTCTCTCTTTTCCATTTCATTATTGCCTCCTCTCTTTTTCTTTCTTTCTTTTCACTCTTTCTCTCCCTTTTCCAATTTTATTGTTGCTTCCTTTCTTTCTTTCTTTCTTTCTTTCTTTTCACTATCACTCTCCCTCTCTCTTTTCTATTTCATCGTTGCCTCCTCTTTCTTTCTTTATTTCTTTATTTCTTTCTTTCTTTCTTTCTTTCTTTCTTTTCACTCCCTCTCTTTCTGTTTTCCATTTCATTGTTGCCTCCTCTCTTTTTCTTTTTTTCTTTCTTTCTTTCTTTCTTTCTTTCTTTCTTTCTTTTCACTCTCACTCTCTCTCTTTTCCATTTCATTATTGCCTCCTCTCTTTTTCTTTCTTTCTTTTCACTCTTTCTCTCCCTTTTCCAATTTTATTGTTGCTTCCTTTCTTTCTTTCTTTCTTTCTTTTCACTATCACTCTCCCTCTCTCTTTTCTATTTCATCGTTGCCTCCTCTTTCTTTCTTTCTTTATTTCTTTCTTTCTTTCTTTCTTTCTTTTCACTCCCTCTCTTTCTGTTTTCCATTTCATTGTTGCCTCCTCTCTTTTTCTTTTTTTCTTTCTTTCTTTCTTTCTTTCTTTCTTTCTTTCTTTCCTTTCTTTTCACTCTCACTCTCTCTCTTTTCCATTTCATTATTGCCTCCTCTCTTTTTCTTTCTTTCTTTCTTTCTTTTCACTCTCTCTCTCTCTCTCTTTCTCTCTTTTTCTGACTCTTTTCGTTTCTTACTCGATTTGCGGTTATTTCAAGTTGAAACTCCTATGCTTATAAAATCACCAAAGCCTGCTCAGTTATTAGATGGGTAACTGCTTGCAAATACCAGGTACTGTAAGCTTGTATGTGTGGGTGGTGTAACAGAAAATGGCTCGGAATTGGAAACCAGAGAGCTCAGTATCAATTCCAGTTGCTATATTCACTTAAGTCCAAGTATCCTTGGGAAAAGTATACATCCAACTCTTATCTCCACCCAAACTATGGGTTAATTAGTAGCACTAGTATGAGTAAATAATTTCTATTTCCCAAAAATTTTTACTATCTAAAAATGTTTTCTGGCTTCAGTAACACGCAAAAAGATTGATAAACCGTAAATCACAAATCAGTCCCTTCTTACTTCCACTTCCCTCATATACACTATATGTCAAAAGTTTAGGTCCATCCTCTGGATTTAATAATTAGTAAGTTTCATGTATTTTTTCGTTAAATTAACTCCTACTAAGCTAGGTTCAGTCAGTCAGTTAAGTGCCATGCGTGATACACGCTTGGGCGATCATGTCTCGAAAGAGACATGGCTGACTGGGCAGAAGATTATCCCGCAGTAGGTTGCCATTGCTTTCTGTGGTAGACTGGTTGCCGACCAAGGCTATAGAACCCAATCTGTCCTTTTATTTAACCCATAAATGGGGGAAAGAGACAGATTAATACCTTTCCCAAGGGTATTTGCGCGTAAGCAAATGCAAGGAATTCAACTGGAATTCGAACTCGGCTTCCCGATTTCTCGTTCCGAGCCGATATCCACTGCGCCACAATGCACATCGTCTCACTATTACTCATGTCTAAATAGAGAATAATTATATGGACCATATTGTATGTGTCGGATTATTGTTGGTTTGCATCGTTCACTGCTCATTATCTCGTGATTGTTGGATAAGAACAATATTTTGTTTGTCGGATAAGAACAACATCTTATATATTCCCCACCCATCATTGTTATCTATTCCTTTCTGTTCATTAAACTGTTATATGTTAATACTCAGTGTTTTGTTCATTCATCGTCCACGGTCAGTTGCATGTGCTATTTAGGGAATCCGGGAAACATTGAACATATTTCTCTTATGTCTATACACAATCTCATGCTAGTCACTGCGGTTCGTTGTTCTAAGAAGGACCCAAAACAAAGTGGTGATCACGATGCAATAGTGGCGGGTTGCGACTTGATTTTACAAGGACATTTACTAAAACCCATGTCAAGACACTCATTACGCATAAACACTAGAACCTTATCGGACAACGCAACAAGCATCTGCCTTGTTGGTACCCGCACACGTTAAACACGATAGGAACCAGTGTCGCAACTTGCCACAATCTCATCGTGGACACCACTTTGTTACGTGTTGTATATTGGTTCGCAAAAATATGTTGAATGACGGAAGACAACAACAAACAAAGCAAAGAATTGCGTAAAAAACAAAAATAAGGTTACAGTGCACTAGTCGGAAAATATATTTAGCCTATAGCTGGGGTGAGAAGGGATGGATTATATCATTATATTAATAAGTATTAATTAGTGGGGGGGTCAGTTTATTACTTCATAACAATAGAAAACCTATCCCCCACTTTAGGCCCAGTAGAAGCTTTAATTGCTTCGAACTATTATATATATATATATATATATATATATATATATATATATATATTGTGTGTGCGCGGGTAACATGCTCTCTTTTATGCAGGTTTCTCTAAAAATGACAGACAAAGTAGTATGGCCTTATTAAGATTTTTATGTAATCTTTCGTGTGATCTTACGATTTTTTTTCAGGACATAAATTATAAAAAAATTAATCGAATGCTTTGTTTTTCCCGAGCGGTTTCGGATGTACTTTTAGCCATTATCGAGGATGGATTTTATTTTACGTGGGACTGAATATTTGTAATGTTTATGTATGAGTGTATGACAATGTGTTTGAACAATTATTATATAATTTATATCCTGAAAAGAAAAATTCATAAGATCACATAAAAAGTATATAAACATATATCATCCGCAGACAGATCTGCTTCGCTGTATCACAGCGAAACAGATAAGTCTGCGATTATATAGGTTTATATATCATCATATATGTTTATATATCATCATATATGTTTATATTTATGTTTATAGATTCCTAATTCCGTCATTGATGAAATTTGTTCTTTATAGAAGAATATGGATTTAAGTTTTTTATAACAGCTAACTTATATCGTTGGGAGCATTCACTATATATATATATATATATATATATATATATATATATATATATATATATATATATTTAGTATATCGAGGCAGCAAGTAATTTTCTAGACATATGCCATTAAATATAAGAGACAATGAATGTCTATTATGTTTAATCATGAGCCGTCCTAAACGTCGTATTTTTGCTTTAATTTCAGTTGAAAATAAAGACAAAAATTCTCCAACATTTGGATAATTATTTATTGGTTTTCTTCTAAGCTTTCGACTCACATGAGCCATCTTCAGAGAGGTAGTTTAAACTGAAATATTATAAAATCCACCATCACCGACGATTTTATTTTGTGTTGACATAAAACTCCGCTTGGCAACGGCAATAGTTACCAAAAATAATAAACGCAGTTCTTAAGTTTGCGATGCGGTTTTATGACGTCACACCGCGGGATAGCGCGAAATGACAACAAAACCATGTAGTCAAATGCAATGTAATATGTTATTTCCTGTTTTAAAGTTGATTTTATTGAGTGTTGGTTGTTTTGATTTGATGTACATGGCCTCCAATATCTGCAGGCTCCTCTTACTGTGTGTATGAGTAAGGATCACCGTATTGTTGACCAATATATATATATCCGTAGACAGGTATGTTTCGCTGTATCACAGCTCATCAGTACGGTTAGACATCCGATTGTTTTAACCCAGGATTGAAACCCGACCGCATTGGCGTCAGTCGGCGATTCTACCTCTAAGCTATCGGCTCTCGGTAGAAGAAGGAAGACATTTAGCGTATGATTTATCAAACGTCAGTGGCCAGAGTGCTCTAATTCATTATTGAATGAGCGATGCATAGATGCTAGAGTATCTACTGTTTTATCAAAATCTACCATTCTTCCAGAATGCTCAATCAGGGTGGCAGAGCGTAAATAATTATCCGCAGACAGATCTGTTTCGCTAGTGTTGAGTTGTGATAATGCTCAGTGCTCCGATTTTATTTTTCAGTGGGTTACTAATAAAAGGTTGTTTGGGCAAGCAGATTTTTTGTCGTAAAGTGCGCGATATCGAGAAAGAGTTAGAGCGTTTATAGGATTATGAGAATTTTGTCGCTTAAGTGAGCAGAATCATGCTGACTTCAAAGATTCGTGAAAGTGCTATTATGACGTCTTCATTCGTCAGGGCTTATTTATGAATATACTAGCAGTATAGCCCGGTGTTGCTCGGGTGTAATGAAAGCTTTAAAACTAATCCATGGTCCTAGAGCTCAGACTCTTTGGACGTTGGCACGAAAGACTAAAAAGCTGTTTCCAGTTAAAGCGAAACTGTAGACTGAAAGAAAAATGAATGGATGTAAGTTAAATTTTGATTTCCTGGTATCGATATAAAATCAGTTTTTTTTTTGTCGTCAACTGAATTTTGAAGGCTAAATAAGTCTTCTGAGTAAATGGTATCATGGCTGAGACTAAGAATTACAATTATACCTACTTACAGTCAAACCCAAAGCAAAAACTAAAATAAAAGGCTGAAAAAATACAGACATACAGGCAGATAAACAGACACACATACACACATCTTGCCTTTTATATATATATATATATATATATATATATTATCGATTTTCTGCACTATTGTAAGAACTGCAACCTTGAAACTTCTGAATATCGTTTCTTATGCCTTTGTCTATGAGTGTATCAAATTTGATTTAAATCGGACCACTCCTTCTATAACCCTATTTTTTTTATTATCGATTTTCTATATTTATCGGAGGTACCTCGACACAAAACTTAGTTAAGAACACTTGCAGGCGCTTATAGTACAACTGTGCAAATTTTCAAGAAAATCGGTTCAGCCGTTTCGGATTCTATAGGTAATGGATACACACACACACACACACACACATACACACAGATACAAAGTTCCATTTATAAATAAGTTTAAATAGATTTTCACATGTACTTTTAGTTTGTTTCTTTCTTTGAGTTCTTATCTTTAACATATTCTTTTCTAACTGTTCTCTTTTTTATCATTCCTTTCTTCATTTCTTTGTTTGTAATTTTCTTTCTCATACACAAAGACATAAGAAACGATATACAGAAGGTTCAACGTTGCAGTTCTTCCATGACTTTTCCTTTATTCTCTTTATTCTTTTGTGATTGTCATTTTCGTTTCTTTGTTTCTTACTTTCTCAGTAATCTTTTATTTCTCATTCTGTTACTATCTATCTATCTATCTATCTATCTATCTATCTATCTATCTATCTATTTATCTATCTATCTATCTATCTATCTCAGCCTGTTCTATATCTATCTATCTATCTATCTATCTATCTATCTATCTATCTCAGCCTGTTCATATCTATCTATCTATCTATCTATCTATCTATCTATCTATCTACCTGTTCATATCTATCTATCTATCTATCTATCTATCTATCTATCTATCTATCTATCTATCTATCTTCAGACGTATTAATAGTCAGCAAAATACAACTGAAAAACAAATGTAAACTTTTCAAATCATTGCAACGATCAAATCAATTCTTTTTTTTCTCTCTGTTTTTTCACAACGACCCTCTTTTCTGTCGCACGTCATGTTTTTCCATCATACCTATCGAGGCGAGTAAAAGACAAATGTTGTTGACGTCTTCCCTCACTCCCACATCAAACCACATCACCGAACACCCAATACTTACCCCCTACCACTGTAGGTTATTTCTTGACCTAATTAGATGACGTCACACGAGAACATATAATTGTTATTATGCTCAACACTTTTTATTCTGATCGAGAAAGTTAGAACAAAAAAAAATTATTTTCTTTCAACATTTCCCATGAATATCATAAAATATAATAAACAACAGAGCTAAAACTGATACTTTTTTTTATCAAATACAACGCCCAAAGGCCAGTCAAGGTAGAGGTTTACTGGGTGAGATTGTAATGGAGGATGGAGTAAAAGAGGATAATAAAGACAGGATGGATAGATATCGGCTGATCCTGGATATGAAGAGAACAAGATTGTAGTCGAAAGAGTGTGATTGGTTGATTAATTGTTTTTTGTTTTTTGTTTTTTTGACGGCTTAGAAACTTTTTGAATGTTATTTTAAAGCGAGAAAATATTTTTAAATTATAAGAAGATTTCGGAGATAATCCTCACTTAATATCTTAAGCCATACTTAACAGGGGGAGTTGTGGATTCATGCCTTTCCTAAGGTTATGTGCAGGTAAACGAACTGGACCAGAATTGAAACCCGGTTCTCCGATATCCAATTCCGATCTTTCAGGATCTTGTATACCTAAGTGGTCACCCATCTAGTTAGTGACCAGGTTTGACATTGATTCGGTGATCGTTCATGGAGAAATATTCGTTGGGATTTGTTTAAGGAAACGGTCCCAAGTCCTACCCCGTTGGGGGAGAAACGTCTTGTTTGCCGTGGATTTTCCGCAGTCGCAGAGGCAGGAACGACCAGGTAGCTGCCAGTTTTCTGGAGCAGACGCCGCTGGGATTTTCACCAGAGCTCTATTAGCCGAGTTTCGGCCCTAATACCGTTGGGGGTCAGACCAATCAGCCTTGGGTGGCCCTACTATGAACCGGAGTTCCTGACGGCATAGCCCTGACACTATTTGGTAACCACCCTACCGCGCTGAGGAGGGGTTGAACTTTAGGGTTTCGTTCGAGAACCGATGATTCAACGTGATATGGACGTAAGCCCGGTAGTTATCAGGAAAGAATTCTCTCGGAAGAAGTAACACTTTGGAGAAGAAGTTGTCTGAATGGAACTTGCTCTTTGTTAAAAGGACACGATGGTTCGCCACCATAAAGACGGCACGTTGGATCCTAGATGTGAAGGCGAGAGCTGTAGCACATAAGAATGTAATTCATTTGAATATCTGCTATATTAATAACTATATTGTAGGGAAAGGTTAACGTTTCACCTGTGTGATGACGATTGGGAGATGAGGAATAATTCGTTACATGAGCGCATTTGAATTCTGTCGAGAATAGACAGTTGGGATTGGACAGCACCAACCCAAATATGGTAGCAAAGCTCCATTCTTGGTCTGAATAGACTTTTGTAAATTTAGATCAATGGCAGAAGAAGTCAGGTATTTTGAGGAGCAATACAATTAACCTACCATTCTTTCAACATCTCTGGCGATGGCACGAATATATGCATTGTATTTGGGGTCTGATGATAACTTTTGTGCTCTGACAGCCTGGAGAGTGACGATTGGTCAGCACCAGCTCAGATGTGGCAGCAATATTCTAGTATTTGTCAGATCTCATTCTTGTCATTATAGAGTAATGACAGTGGAAGTTAGATATTTTCAGGAGGGTTAAAATGAACCAACCACTCTTCCAGTATCTTTATTGATGACATCAATATACCCGTTTCTTTTGAGATTCGATTGAGTTTTATTTCAACGAGTCGTTCGAGGCCTCTTTCAGGATTGGTGCAGGGTTAGGGTCTGCTTGGTAGGGATGTAATGTCGCTGGTTTAGTTCTAGATGTTGGTTTGTTGGTTGTTTTGATTTTATGTCAAATCAACTTCGGCGGGTCATTTATTGCCAACTAAATTTTTATTTATTTATTGCTAGTAATACCTTTTTCTTTCAACAATTTTTGTTGTTTTTTATATAAGTTTTGTGTCTAGTAATACTTTTTTCTTTTCGAGTATCAAGATTCATTGGAATTTGTTCTTTTTAAGGGCAGGGTCCCTAAGTCTTACCCTTGTTATTTAACCCATAACCGGAGGGAAGGGACGGATTAATACCTTTCCAAAGGGTACCAGTGCTTAAGTGAATGCAGGGTATTCAACTGGAATTCGAACTCGGCTCACCGATTTCTCTTTCCGAGCCGATATCCACTGCACCACAACGCACATCCGTCACTATACGCTTACAGCACCTGGTATTCCCAAGCGGTCACCCATCTAAGTACTGAGCAGGTTCAACGTTGCTTAACTTCGATGATCGAGCGAGAACCGTTGTATTCAACGTGATAGGCCGTAAGCCCCGTAATGACATGGAGACTGATTCCGAAATCCTTAAATGATTATTAGCACCAATTCTATGTATAATTTTGAACCACTCTTTCTTATACGATTTGGTACAAGCTGTATTCTCTACAAGATGCTGAGCCATAGCCGATTCCATATTTGAAGAAGGATGGTAACATATGTTATCTATTTTGCCAAATTGTATTTCAGAAGGCACATGCTGTATATATGTATACATTTTTGGTAAGCCCAGACGTCACGTGACCTTTATGTGTATCTATCTCTCTTTTACCTCTTATCAAAATTTGGGTCTATTTCTCTCTGAGCCGTTATCACCGGCTCTCTCATCTGAGCTCTTTCTTTCTCTCCTGTTTTCCACTTTGCTTTTTATTTCCTCTGTGTCTACTTTTTTATTTCCTCTGTTCCTTTTATTTTCTGTATCCCGCTCTTTATTTCCTCTGTATCTCTCCTTTTTTTACGCCCTTTTTTTGAATTCCCCCTCCTTTTTTTGTTTTCCCATCTTTTCTATTCTATTTAATTCGTACGAAAACTTTTCCAAAAATAAAGAGGAAGTAAGATTTTCTAATTTTCTTTTTAAAAAATAACGTTTATTACCATCATTATTAACTACCTGATGAGACAGTGTTCTTTCGATGTCAAACAAAATGTACACTTTTGTAGTAAATTATAATTTGTACATGTTCTAAACTACAATATATATAGTGGAACCTGCCGTACGCAACTCTCTTCGACAGCGACCACTTATTGTTAACGACCGTTTTTATATGCACGGATGATTTGCTAATGTTAATTGACACTTAGTAAGCGACCACCTTTCAGAACGTGACCAGCGACTAACATCAACTCGTGAAAATCACTGATCAAGCAACCGCTTTAAAAAAAATCCATTTTGGTCGTACACTGCGAACTTCTAAATTAGGAGAAACCAAATGAGTAATCTATTCTATTTTGCTTTGATCTAAGCCAGGAACACTTCCTCATTGTTTTGTTATTGTAGTGTTGTATGAAACCGTTATTTCTTGTTGAAATGTACATTGCCTGAGTTCACCTCACGTTCAAACATCGGCTGTTTTGTACAACCAATGGATCTATCGCAGTCTCTGTACTGACTTGGATAAATTCAGTGATTGGGAAAATCACAATTATGTCCCTTTCTCAAATGTCTATCTCTTTCATTCCTTTATTTTTTGTGTATCTATCTACTCTATTTCTATCAGATCGAGATATATGTACCCAATATATCTCTCTATCTGTTTCTCTGCCCCAACCCATGATCGCTGTCAGTTTTTTGAAGGTATTGCTTTTTTTACATGTATTATCGCAGATTCTCGTTTGCTATCACTCACTTCTAAAAAATAAAAAAAACTGAAACCGTATACTTTTTTAAAGTTCACTTATTAAATATTTTTTGTGAATAAATATTTTGATCTCTTGTTGACTGTTGTAAATATGTTTTTTAAAATTTTAAAATGATTTATGCTGAATAAATTTCTTTAAAGTTAAGCTATTTTCTTATGTTTTCATTTATTTATTACCAGATTACATGGTAAAAATCTAATATGTACATTCTTATGAGTGGAATATACATTTCATGACTATTAGCTTTTAGTGAGCGATCAAAAGATGACAAAATATTTTATACTGGCAGAAGTCAAAAAAAAAAAAATTTGAAAATAAAGATAAATCGGGGTGGGATTAATCATTTTTGAATTTAAAATTTGAATTTGATTGAATAAATAAATATTTCGTTGCTGAAGAAGCGAAGATATCCTCGTAGGAATGGCTATTCAACGAAGTTGAACATCGAAATTTTGTTTTATTTTATAATTGGCACTGTAATCAGAATATAATAATTGCATTGAGCCCTTCACCTTGATCAATTTTAATATTAATGGAATTAATATTAATTAGGATCGGGTTTTTTGGATTTACCTACCTGCTTATCCTTTTGGATTAAATGCTGAGCGCCCGTAGCTCAGAAGTAGAATCGCCGACTGACGCCAATTTGGTCGGGTTTCAATCCTGGGTAAAAGACAATCAGCTGTCGAACCGTACTGATGAGCTGTGATACATCGAAACAGATCTGTCTGCGGATGACTATATATATATATATATATTGCAATAGTTAATACAATGGTTTATAAAAGCCTCGTATCACTACACAAAAATTCTCATGTTTCAGAGCACATGTGAATTTTTGTTCTAGAACTCGTGTGTGTGTGTGTTTGTGTGTGTAGTGACAGAGAAAGGAGACATAAGAGAAGAAGAAGAAGAAGAAGAAGAAGTATATTTATTGTGCGGTTGCGTATTTTTTAGTGTTTTTTGTTCATGCGTTTACAGATTGGTATGAATCCTCCTACCAGGTTGAAGATTATTATTATTTCGCTTTTTTTTTTTTTATCGTTGTAGTTTCTTTAGAATTATTATTCTCGTGTTTGTTATTTCTCCGTTGCACTTCTTCATTTTGCTTCTCTGGTAAACAGGATATCTACTTGTTGTCTCCATCTTTGTTTTTTTGTTTGTGTTTTTTTTTTGTTTATTTTTGTTGTTTGTCTTTTTTTAGTTGTAACACTCACGTCATCCCCATCCCACTAAAATCAGCCTCCCCCGAATCAGGCAATTCAAGATTCCACAGCATCAATTCTGTCCCATTTCATTTTCGAGTCTTTTCTGCCCCCCCCCTCTCCCCACCACCTCCAATGCCATCTTGTAAACCCCCCCCCCTTCCTTATTTCTGAGTACAAATCTTTTCTTGTTTCTTGTTTCTTCGGTTTTGGAAGAAGAAAACAAAAACAAATAAAACAAAAAATAAAAGAAAATGTCAAAAAAAAAATGTAAAGAAACAAACGAAATAAAATATTAAAAAAACTAATTCAGTTCTTTACAAAATCAGAACTTTTTTGGGGGCTTTTTTTTTCACTTGTAGAATTAAGTTTTTTTTTTTTTTCGATTCTTCAACAATAACAACGAGGGTGGAAAATATGGAAAATAATCGCAGAGAAAATAATGAAAAGCATATAAGAATGAGTTTTCTATAACGAATGACTTACGAGTAATACAAATGTGACACTAAAATCCGAAGCTCTATTGGGATAGCCATGGAAGTATTCCAAAATCTCAGCAGAGTGCTAAGAAATAGAAAAATCAACTAACTGCCATATGTGATATACACTTCGGGCGATCATGTCTCGAAAGAGACATGACTGACTGGGCAAAAGATTCCTCCGCAGTAAGTTGCCTTAACTTTCTTTGGTAGACTGGTTGCCAGCCAAGGCTATAAAACCCAATCTGTCCCATTATTTAACCCATAACTAGAGGGAAGAGACGTATTAATACATTTCCCAGTGGTATTTGTGAGTAAGTGAATGCAAGAAATTCCACTGGTATTCGAACTCGGCACCACCGATTTGTTGTTCAGAGTCGATATTCACTGCACCACAATGCACATTCGTAAGAAATAGAAAACTCTTGCTAGAAACAAGGAAAGTAGTACTAAACAGCTTCGTGAATCTGTGCATGACACTCTCTTCAAAAAATGAAAACGTAATATGAAGCAACAGAAGTGTGGTTCTACAAATGGATGCAGAGAATACCGCGAACAGAACATGTGATAAACGACGAAGCTTTAGAGAAAATTAAAAATGTATGACAAATTAGAAAAAGTTTACAGGTGACACGTATTTTTTTTTATTTACCCCAAGAAAGGCGGCACAGGCGTAAAGACAGTTGCGAAGACAGAGAGAAAGCAAAAGAACAAGATACACGTGGTGGTGTAGAAAGGACTGGAGTCAAGTGGATAAGAGATGGGAATTGACGTTGCATTTAAATTTCTGGAGATTGTAGGCGTCGAGAAAACAAGTGCACGGTTAGTGAAGAGAAAGACGAACCAGTTACAGCGGGTGTCAGAGAAAGTGCAAGAGAAGGATGGAAACACAGGTGTGAAGACAGTTGCGAAGGTATAGAAAAAGGAAAAGAACAAGATACACGTGGTGATATAGAAAGAACTGGAGTCAAGTGGATGAGAGATGGGAATTGACATTGCATTTAAAGTCATGGAGATTGTAGCCGTCAAGAAAGCAAATATATGGACGTGTGTTCCACAGGCGAGAAGTGCGAGAAAAGAAGTTGTTGGTCTAGAATTGTTGCCTGCTTTTGGTTGATTTAACTGTAAAAGTGTGGGACCTTTTTACAAGTCTGGTTGCAGGACAGAACTTCATCCGACTACATTTGATATGTTCGTACAACTAGCCATATCTAGCCATATCACCATATCTCCATATCTAGCCATATCTCCATATCTCCATATCTCCATATCGCCATATCTAACCATATATCCATATCTCCATATCTAGCTATATCTCCATATCTCCATATATAGCCATATCTCCATATCTCCATATCTAGCCATATTTCCATATCTCCATAACTCCATTATCGCCATATCTAGCCATATCTCCATATCGCCATGTCTAACCATATATCCATATCTCCATATCTAGCCATATCTCCATATCTCCATATCTAGCCATATTTCCATATCTCCATAAATCCATTATCGCCATATCTAGCCATATCTCCATATCGCCATATCTAACCATATATCCATATCTCCATATCTAGCCATATCTCCATATCTCCATATCTAGCCATATCTCCATATCTCCATAACTCCATTATCGCCATATCTAATCATATATCCATATCTCCATATCTAACCATATATCCATATCTCCATATCTAGCCATATCTCCATATCTCCATATCTAGCCATATTTCCATATCTCCATAACTCCATTATCGCCATATCTAATCATATATCCATATCTCCATATCTAACCATATATCCATATCTCCATATCTAGCCATATCTCCATATCTCCATATCTAGCCATATTTCCATATCTCCATAACTCCATTATCGCCATATCTTGCCATATCTCCATATCGCCATATCTAGCCATATCTAGTCATATCTCCATATCTCCATATCTGGCCATATCTCCATATCTCCATAACTCCATACCATATCTAGCCATATCTCCATATCTCCATATCTAGCCATATCTCCATATCTCCATATCTAGCCATATCTCCATATCGCCATATCTAACCATATATCCATATCTCCATATCTAGCCATATCTCCATATCTCCATATCTAGCCATATTTCCATATCTCCATAACTCCATTATCGCCATATCTAGCCATATCTCCACATCCGCCATATCCTAATCCATCTATATCCATATCTCCATATCTAGCCATATTTCCATATCTCCATAACACCATATCGCCAGATCTAACCATATCTCCACATCGCCATATCTCGCCATATCTCCATATCTCCATATCTAGCCATATCTCCATATCTCCATAACTCCATATCGCCATATCTAGCCATATCTCCATATCTCCATATCTAACAATATCTCCATATCTCCATATCTAGCCATATCTCCATATCTCCATAACTTCATACCATATCTAGCCATATCTCCATATCTCCATATCTAGCAATATCTCCATATCTCCATATCTAGCCATATCTCCATATCTCCATCACTCCATATCGCCATATCTAGTCATATCTCCATATCTCCATATCTAGCCATATCTCCATATCTCCATAATTCCATACCATATCTAGCCATATCTCCATATCGCCATATCTAGCCATATCTCCATATCTCCATATCTAGCCATATCTCCATATCTCCATATCTAGCCATATCTCCATATCTCCATAACTCCACATCGCCATATCTCGCCATATCTCCATATCTAGCCATATATCCATGTCTCCATAACTCTATATCGCCATATCTAGCCATATCTGCATATCGCCATATCTAGCCATATCTCCATATCTAGCCATATCTCCATATCTAGCCATATCTCCATATCTCTATATCTAGCCATATCTCCATATCTCCATACCTCCATATCGCCATATCTAGCCATATCTCCATATCTCCATATCTAGCCATATCTCCATATCTCCATATCTAGCCATATCTCCATATCTCCATAACTCCACATCGCCATATCTCGCCATATCTCCATATCTCCATATCTCCATATCTAGCCATATCTCCATATCTCCATATCTAGGCGTATCTCCATATCTTCATAACTCCATATCTCCATATCTAACCATATCTCCATATCTCCATATCTAGCCATATCTCCATATCTCCATAACTCCCCATCGCCATATCTCGCCATATCTCCATATCTCCATAACTCCATATCTCCATATCGCCATATCTAACCATATCTCCATATCTCCATATCTAGCCATATCTCCATATCTCCATATCTAGCAATATCTCCATATCTCCATATCTAGCCATATCTCCATATCTCCATAACTCCATATCGCCAGATCTAACCATATCTCCATATCTCCATATCTAGCCATATCTCCATATCTCCATATCTAGCCATATCTCCACATCTCCATATCTAGCCATATCTCCATATCTCCATAACTCCATATCGCCATATCTAACCATATCTCCATATCTAGCCATATCTCCATATCTCCATACCTCCATATCGCCATATCTAGCCATATCTCCATATCTCCATATCTAGCCATATCTCCATATCTCCATATCTAGCCATATCTCCATATCTCCATAACTCCACATCGCCATATCTCGCCATATCTCCATATCTCCATATCTCCATATCTAGCCATATCTCCATATCTCCATATCTAGGCGTATCTCCATACCTCATAACTCCATATCTCCATATCTAACCATATCTCCATATCTCCATATCTAGCCATATCTCCATATCTCCATAACTCCCCATCGCCATATCTCGCCATATCTCCATATCTCCATAACTCCATATCTCCATATCGCCATATCTAACCATATCTCCATATCTCCATATCTAGCCATATCTCCATATCTCCATAACTCCATATCGCCAGATCTAACCATATCTCCATATCTCCATATGTAGCCATATCTCCATATCTCCATATCTAGCCATATTTCCAACATCTCCATATCTAGCCATATCTCCATATCTCCATAACTCCACATCGCTATATCTCGCCATATCTCCATATCTCCATATCTAGCCATATCTCCATATCTTCATAACTCCATATCGCCATATTCCACATATCTCCATATCTAGCCATATCTCCATATCTCCATATCTAGCCGTATCTCCATATCTCCATAACTCCACATCGCCATATCTAACCATATCTCCATATCTCCATATCTAGCCATATCTCCATATCTCCATAACTCCACATCGCCATATCTCGCCATATCTCCATATCTCCATAACTCCATATCTCCATATCGCCATATCTAACCATATCTCCATATCTCCATATCTAGCCATATCTCCATATCTAGCAATATCTCCATATCTCCATATCTAGCCATATCTCCATATCTCCATAACTCCGTATTGCCAGATCTAACCATATCTCCATATCACCATATCTAGCCATATCTCCATATCTCCATATCTAGCCATATCTCCACATCTCCATATCTAGCCATATCTCCATATCTCCATAACTCCACATCGCCATATCTCGCCATATCTCCATATCTGCATATATAGCCAAATCTCCATATCTAGCCATATCTCCATATCTCCATATCTAGCCATATCTAACCATATCTCCATATCGCCATATCTAGCCATATCTCCATATCTCCATATCTAGCCGTATCTCCATATCTTCATAACTCCATATCGCCATATCTGACCATATCTCCATATCTCCATATTTAGCCGTATCTCCATATCTCCATAACTCCATATCGCCATATCTAACCATATCTCCATATCTCCATATCTAGCCATATCTCCATATCTCCATATCTAGCCATATCTCCATATCTCCATAACTCCACATCGCCATATCTCGCCATATCGCCATATCTCCATATCTAGCCATATCTCCATATCTCCATATCTAGCCATATCTCCATATCTCCATATCGCCATATCTAGCCATATCTCGCCGAAGTAAATTTAGAGCCTGTTTCTTTCCTTTTTTTCATAACTTTTGTTAATATGTATACCACATTGTGATTTTAGAAGATCTTCCAGCAATACTTGAAATGTTGTAAAAGCCAGGGAGTAAATTTACTGTAGTGACCTTGCGACAAGGCAACTCTCAAGACAAAATTTTGGTCTTGTTATGGCGGGCAACCAACGCGTTTGATGCCAGTCAGTTAAGTACCATACGTGATACACGCTTGGGCGATCATGTCTCGAAAGAGACATGAGTAACTGGACAGAAGATTATCCCGCAGTAGGTTGCCATTGCTTTCTGCGGTAGACTGGTTGCCAGCCAAGGCTATAGAACCCAATCTGTCCTATTATTTAACCCATAACTGGAGGGAAGAGACGGATTAATACCTTTCCCATGGGTATTTTTGCATAAGTGAATGCAAGAAATTCAACTGGAATTCGAACTTAGCTCCCCGATTTGTCGTTCTGTGTCGATATCCACTGCACCACAACGCACATCCCGCGTTTCACGTATTGTTTTGTGAAATTTCACTTTTTATCCTTTATTTTTTATCATTTATTTAAAAAATGGAGACAAAACGGAAACTTATACTTAACATCAAAAAGAGACAGTTGAAGTTTCTCGGGTAAATAATGAGGAGAGAAGGCTTGAAAATTCTGAAACTCACAGGATAGACTGAAGACAAAAGAAGCTGATGGAAACAATTCATAACTTTTTTAGTGAGCTTGTGTAAATGGATGGCGGAATGGAGTTTAGAATTAATAATAGAAAGATATAATTTATTATGCAATTGACAGGAAGTAGTGAAGAGCCTACCTCCTGAGGGGGAAGTGAAGTAGAAAAATGAGGGGCACAAATAAAAGTCCGACAGAAGAAAAAATATAAATCTCTAATTTAAACAAAAAGAAAAAATATATATATTCGTTGTAAAAACTTTTTCGCGATAAACAGGAATGAAAAAGCAAAAAGTGAAAAGAATGAATCTAAACTATATTTATAAATGGAACTTTGTGTGTATGTGTATGTGTCCTTTACCTATAGACTCCGAAACGGCTGAACTGACTTTCTTGAAAATTTACACAGTTGTACTATAAGCGTCTGCGATTGTTCTTAGCAAGGTTTTGTGTCGAGGTACCCCCGATAAATATCGAAAATCGATAATCGAAAAAATCGTGTTATAGAAGGAGTGGTCCGATTTTAATCAAATTTGATACACTCATAAACAAAGACATAAAAAGCGATATTTAGAAATTTCTAGGTTGTAGTTATTACAATAGTGCAGAAAATCGATATTATATGTATATATATATATATAAGGCAAGATGTTTGTGTGCGTCTGTTTATCTGCCTGTATGTCTGAATTTTTTTCAGCTCTTTTATTTTAGTTTTTACTTCGGGTTTGGCTGTAAGTAGGTATAATTGTAGTTCTTAGTCTCAGCCATGATACCATTTACTCACAGGACTTATTTAGCCTTCAAAATTCAGTTTACGACGAAAAAATCTTATTTGATATCGATACCAGGAAATTAAAATTTGACTTACATCAATTCATTTTTCTTTCAGTCTACGGTTTCGCTTTAACTGGAAACAACTATTGCTTTTTAGTCCAAAGAGTCTGAGCTCCTGGACCATGGATTAGTTTTAAAGCTTTCATTACACCCGAGCTACGCCGGGCTATACTGTTAGTTCAATTATAAATACAACAACAAAAGTAAAAGAGGAATAAAAACAGAAGGAAAAGAAAATATTCCGAACAAAAATTCTTTTCTATATAATTTAGCTACCTCCATTAAATCGCTGAATAAACACAATAAATCAAAAAAAAATCTCCCAAACTTAATAGAAACTTTTTCCATCAAAATATTTATATTATTATTAAGAGGAAAAATCAAAGTATTTTTTAAAATTATTTCAAAAAATTTAATTAATGCTTACTAACACTTTCGAAATTTTGGTGAAAAAAATCTTGTTTTTATTTCTCGTTAGCGGTGAACCAAATCGTTACGAGAGTTTACAATGTTAAACGTAGTATTACATAACTCACTTTTTTCCGGTGACAAACACATTAATTTGGAAATTCTTGCAAAAACCAAATAATCGTAGGATTTTGATGAAACTTCAGGTCTTATTCACAAATGAATGAAATTATATTTGAAATCATTATTTTTGAAAAAATATTGGGAAAAATAATTGTTTTACATCTGTTACCCCATCTTCACATCTATTCATGAAATGTCAAGAAATTAAATGCTGTAGGTAACATTGGTTTCATTAGTTAAACGTAGGACTCATTGCACAATGTAAATCATATATTAATTTTGAAAACCATTTCGCCACTTATATCGAAAATCTGTTCCGAATAGCAAAATAGAAAATGCAATAAAACTATGACATAATTCAATTAGATAAGCCTCTAATTGCTTGAATAAATATATAAATTTCACATATAATAGCCTGAAGAAAATTTTTTCGATCAATAATGCAATTTTAAAAGAGTTATTTTCATTTATGTTTTGTTTTATTATAATAATTTACAAAGTTTAAAAAATATTTTAAAGATATTTCCAAGCCTTGTAGACATTAGGTTAGTAAGTTATAAAGTAAAGACTATATTTACTAATATATATATATATATATATATATATATATATATATATATATATATATATGCATGGAAAACATGAATATATACATTACCGGCCATAATTATTAGGCCACCCCAGTTTTTTTTTAAAAAAAGAAACTATGTATTTCATACTATTTTTAGTATTTATTGCCAAATAAAAACAGAATTTTTTTTTTTTTGTTATTATTACTTTGGAAAATTTTACAAGGTAAGGAAGCAAAGATGAACTCACCCGAATCAGCCTAAATTTTCTTCATTCTTTCATTGATGAAACTGCAATATAGGTAATTATTAAATATTTATAAATTCATGTGATACACATGTTATTGTACAGTATTAACAAAAGAACCATTCTATTTTCATTTACAATTATTCACTTGGCAATAAATACTAAAAAATAGTATGAAATACATCATTTTTTAAACACTGGAATGGCCTAATAATTATCGCCGGTAGTGTATCTATAATTTTAGATATGGTGACATTGTTATAGCTTACATTAAGATATAAATTACAGTATTTACATTATTCGAACTATTGTCCTCGTCTTTGTTGTCAATTGTACGACGTTTTGGCTGTTGCACGCTCCGGCCTTCTTCAGGCTATAGAAATGTCGAACCGAACCCTTTATTACAATCACTGGGGTATATGAACTACATTCTTAGAGCCTCTTCTTGAAGTCATGAGTTATCTCTCTTTAATCCTGTATGTTACTTGTTCACCATTGCTGTATCCTGGTATTGAACTTACAATTCTGGGTCAAATCAAACGAACTAACCAACGTCTATATCTACTGGGCCAAGTGTTCTCAAGGCCGGAGCGTACAACGGCCGAAAGGTCGTACAAATGGCAGCAAAGATAAGGACAATAGTCTGAATAATGTTAATACTGTAAATACTACCTAATCTCAGATATATAGACATATATAAATTAGTTTGAAAATATCTACATGTGCGAGACTAAATTTCGGAATATAACCAGAACGCAACAGCAGCGCAACGTATGTGTCAAGTTCTGTTAACACTACTGCTAAAGTACTTCATGAAGCTTTTTTATTATTTTACCAAAATTACAAAAAAGCCAAAAAAACAAAAAAAACAAAAAATAAAAAAACAAACAATTGGAGTAGATTGACCAAACTATCGCCCGGTTCACACTCCACCCACGTCTATTGAACAGGTGTAGAGGCTCATCCCTTGTTCCCTGTTTAGGATGTGGTTTCCGGTTTTCTCTTTTCCAAAGTTCTCACTTTTTCTTTTTTTTTCAATTGGAGTAGATAGACTAAACTATCGCCCGGTTCATACTCTACCCACGTCTATTGAACAGGTGTAGAGGCTCATCCCTTGTTCCCTGTTTAGGATGTGGTTTCCGGTTTTCTCTTTTCCAATCTTTTCACTCTTACCTAGCCCCCGGCACATCAGTGGCGTTACCGCCTTGCTCGGGGTGATATGATTTAAAAAAAAAAAAGAAACTAAAGGTCTGCATTTCCATCGGCCTCGAAGGATAGTTTGCCCTGCATCAGATTGAGTAATATAGTTTATGAATTTAATTGCCAGTGCGCTGCAGGCTATGTGGAGCGAACCACCTTACATTTGCAGACCCCTATCAACCAACACATCCCTTCACAGATTAGACTGGGTAAAATAACTTGCCTTCGCCCCACTTCCGTGGAATCGGTCAATGGCCAGCACCTATTGGATAATCCAGCTTGTGCCAAGACCTATAAAGGTGATTGGTTCAGGGTGCTACATAAGGCTGACTCCATTAACTATTTAAGGATTCTAGAGTCGGTCTTGATTCTTTGGCGTAAACCCTCTCTCTGTCGACAGAAAGAGTTCGTTAAGTCGTTGGACTTGTTCTGGGATATTTTCTTAACCCTCCCCACTTTTTTACCTATTTATTTTAGTACATTTTTTTTTTAATATTTTATCCAATTGTATATATTTAGTCCTTTCTCCTCGATTTTATCCCCCTTACTAATTGTTTATACGCCTCTGTTCCCCCCTTTTTGCTCACGTGAATATATTTTCGTTTTTTTCTTTGATTACTACCAACGGTTCTCTCCTGATGTGTTCTTGGCGAAAGGGATCCCTTGAGAGATGTTTCCGTTTGTGATTTTTAAAGCAGTTACTAAATTTGTTCGATAAAATCGCCATAAGCTTCAAATACTGCCTCCAGACAACTACGAAATCTCCTGCATCTCTTTCCAGATGGTCTCCTTGCTTAAGGTGGTGCATGATGCCTTTAATTCATCAATTGTGTTACAAGGAAATTTGTTGGTCTCTCCCTCAACTGCACCTAATACATTATAATCAAAGGGTCTTCAGTCTGGGGAGTTAGGTGGCCAAATATAAAGGGGTGACGTGGTCGCAGAAATTGTTTGACAGCCATAGCTTCGTTATCTGTTATGGGGAAACACACCTATTCCTCAGATAATGGACTCTCCCTCCTATATTAATAAGAGTTAACAGGAAGTTCTTGAGAAGTTCTTGGGATGTTCATAGGAGTTCTTTAGAGTTCTATTTGAGTTCAGTACAAATAGTAGGCAGTTGATCTTAGTCGGCAGTTAGCCGAATACTAAGGAGTCATATTTCAGTGGAAGATTACCAAGTTCCTAAAATTTTGGGTACGTTAAGTCAATTAGCAACCGACATAGCACTAATATAACCTTCAGTGCAAAAAGTACTCCACAGCACAGGGTCAGTGCGTTCCACAATGCCCGAAACTCCCGAGGCAAGCCTGATCAAGGGCCTATGAGCAGTGCTTTGTGACCCTCAGTGCGAAAACTACTCCACAATATTATCCTGCTTGTGTGGCATGTTGCAGAATCCTGTTGTCAGACATAGCACTATCTCCTCAAGGAACTTAGCGTAGGCTCCCGTGTTGAGGCTGAGGCCCTGTGGGATGATGAATAGAGGCATAATGCAGCCATCACCAGTGGTCACTTCAAACACCTTCGTAATCAGAGCAATTAGAGTGAGATTTCTAAGCTGCTGTACCTTCGTAATCTCCATCAGACTTGGCCAACTTTTTTCGAATCCTCTGTTATGTTGTATAATATCTTGGTTGGTGTGGAATTTCGCCAGAAAGTGTACTTTGCATTCTACGCAAGGATGCTGCTGGGTATAGAACGCAACAGGTGCAGGCTGAGTTATTGTTTTGACTAACAGAAGTCAAGATGGCTGTCAAGATGAGGTCAACGCATGAGGTGGGACCGAGTTTGGCGGAAATACCAGGTGTCAATGAGTTAACTATTTAAGTACCGACAGCGGTCACAGAGAACCAGTCTAGAGTTGAGACAGCATTTGCAGACAGCAGATATTGTTAGCTGGCTGCCCGACTCGTATGTGTGTGTGCTGACAGCCTGGCCAAACTGCTCATTCTAAGGCTAGTAACCGCTTTGTTAAAAAGAGCAGAATAAAAGTAAAAATGTGTCTGTTGATTTTATCAGTTGAAAAAAAAAAAACAAACAAACAAAAAAACAGTCATTTTAATACGCATTGAACTGGTTGAAGTTATTATCTTCGTCTTCGTCGTCGTCGTCGTCGTCATCGTTCCCAGAAGAAATATATACTCAGAAGTGGTATACAGCACTTGGGGTCTGAAGGGAACTTTAGCCCCAAAAGACGTATACAATCGTTCAGCCATACTGAAGAAAGCGCAGTGTCAGTTCTGTCACGATGAAATGTTACTAGTTTAGTTTTGGAGGGTTGGAACTTGAGTCCTGGTAAGAAAAAGAAAAAGAAAAAGAAAATTCATAGAAAATCAAACCAAAATGTTAAGATAGATAGATAGATAGATAGATATGAACAGGCTATGATAGATAGATAGATAGATAGATAGATAGATAGATAGATAGATAGATATGAACAGGCTGTGATAGATAGATAGATATAGATAGATAGAGATAGATAGATAGATAGATATGAACCGAATGAGATAGATAGATAGATAGATAGATAGATAGATAGATAGATAGATATGAACAGGCTGTGATAGATAGATAGATAGATAGAGATAGATAGAGATAGATAGATATAGATAGATAGATCTTAACTTATCTTGAAAAGTTAAGAAAATAAGGATAAAATACTTTTGTCCCATTTTCGAATTTTATTTTTTCGAATTTTTATAAAAATTCTAAATCCAAGTCCAGCCGACATTCATTTCGCTGGCTGACCACGGATGTTCTTACGATCACACCGGCAGGTCGTTGCCGATATTTTTCGAAAATTATCGAATTTTTATCAACTCTGCCCGATTGCCACGGAGCCGGCTGCTGCGCGTCCGATCATGCCGGCGCGTGGTCATCGGCTAGGCGTCTGACTCGCATCTGATTACGCCGGCGTGTAGTCACCGATTTCTTCGAAACTTAGCGATTTATTTTCAACTTTGCCAGATTGCCACGGAGACGGAAAAAAAAAAGTAAAAAGAAGAATTACAAGAGGTATTATCCGTTGAAAAACATATAACTAAAATAAAAGTTGTAGAGAAGAACAACTTTTAAACAATGTTTTTCGCTGTTCAAACAAGGTAGAGATTAAAACTTAGAAACTGTAATAATAAAAATGAAGGTTTGAAAATCAGTCTAAATGCATTGGTGTAAGTTTCGATCAATAGGAACTTGGGGAGAATCACCAAGAGATTCGCAAAGATTTTTTGAAGAATCGAAACTATCTAGACAGTATCACTAAACTCATTAAATATCTTGTTCAAAACGCATTTACCTATCATCATTCACTATCTATCTATCTATCTATCTATCTATCTATCTATCTATCTATCTATCATAGCCTGTTCATATCTTTCTATCTCAGCCTGTTCTATATCTATCTATCTATCTATCTATCTATCTATCTATCTATCTATCTATCACATTCGGTTCATATCTATCTATCTATCTATCTATCTATCTATCTATCTATCTATCTATCTATCTATCATAGCCTGTTCATATCTTTCAATCTCAGCCTGTTCATATCTATCTATCTATCTATCTATCTATCTATCTATCTATCATAGCCTGTTCATATCTTTCTATCCCAGCCTGTTCATATCTATCTATCTATCTATCTATCTATCTATCTATCTATCTATCTATCTATCTATCTATCTATCTATCTATCTATCTATTTCTGTTCACATCTATCTATATCTATCTATCTCTCATAACCTGTTCATATCATATCTATCTATCTATCTATCTATCTATCTATCTATCTTTGTTCACATCTATCTATATCTATCTATCATAGCCTGTTCATATCTATCTATATATATATATATATATATATATATATATATATATATATATATATATATCTCAGTCTATTCAAATCTATATATCTCAGCCTGTTCTTATCTATCTATCTATCTATCTATCTATCTCTGTTCACATCTATCTATATCTATCTATCATAGCCTGTTCATATCTATCATATCTATCTATCTATCTATCTATCTATCTATCTATCTATCTATCATAGCCTGTTCATATCTATCTATCTATCTATCTATCTATCTATCTATCATAGCCTGTTCATATCTATCTATCTATCTATCTATCTATCTATCTATCTATCTATCATAGCCTGTTCATATCTATCTATCTATCTATCTATCTATCTATCTATCTATCTATCTATCTATCTATCTAAATTTGTTATTACTTCCATCTGAGATCCACAGAGATCTATCCTCAAAGTACTTTCTTTCAAAACTAAAAGACCATATAAATGTCAATACCTTTCGTTTTCATTAGTTGTCTTTTCTAAAGGTCTTTATTACAGGTGTGTCCGTTACGAAACCAAGAAAAAATGACTCTTCATATATATATATATATATATATATATATATATATATATATATATATATATACGTATTAGATGAACGTATAACAAATAAATGAAAAAATATCGGAAGACAGAGATTTTGAGTGAATGCATCGAAAGATATAAGAGAAAAAATGCCTCCTAAAATACATGCTAATTGAATATGCCGTGCCATTTCAAATATGTCAGGTGTAAAACAAGCTAAATCCTGAATGGAAAGGAAAGAAAGAAGCATAAAAAAAATTATAAGAAGCAGACGATTGGTAGGATGACTCAGCAGATATACATACGGACCAGTGGAATGAATGAATGAAACGAAACGATGCAAAAAGATGGGATTAGTAGGGAAAGATGCTGTTTTATTGCGCGTGTTGACTCCTTCCATCTTTCTCTCCTTCCGGCTTTTATTCATTTCGATATTTTGTATAAATTTTTTTTTCTTTTCATAGTTTGCGATTTGGGTCTTAGAAATTGTCGTTTATTTCCAGTTTTCGCTTTTCCTTCGTTGTTTTTACTGGCATTCGTTTTAGGCTAGAATTGCTGACACGTCAACATAATGTAATATACCGATGATACACCTTGCCGAAATTCTGACAGCCATATTTTCTATGGTTCATTGTATAGTCCCTTCTCTTCGTTAATTCATAGATTTCTTACTGGTTTATTGCGTTTTATTTGTCTTTCTTTCTCTTTGTTGCTTATGCTTTTAGTATCTCTTTTATTTTATTTTTATTTGCTTTTTATTCATGCTGTTTTATTTTTGTTTTCTTTTCTCGTTCTTTTTTTTTCTGTCTTTGCCTAATTTTTCCGAAATTTCCGAGATTTTTTATTTTTGCGCTTTTTAAAATATTTTGTTTTTCATTTTTTAATCTTTTATTTGTTTTATCATATTTTCTAACATTCCGATTGCTTTTTTTATTCATTTTTTTCAGTTCTTTTTTTTCTTCGTCGTTTTTCTTTCATTATCAGGTCTATTTTTTTTTACTTTCTCATTCTCTTTTTTACATTTTTATGCACTAATTTTGTTTTTTTTTTCTTTTATTTTCAATGTTTTTCTCTTTTCGTTTATTTCTAGTTTATTTCTGCTCATTTTTGTCTTTTTTTAAAAAATAATCTCTTCTTTCTCTTTTTTCCTCTTTTTACTTACATTTTTATTTATGTTTTGATGTGCGTTGTGGTGCAGTGGATATCGATTCGAAAAGGCAAATCGGAGAGCAGAGTTCGAATTCCGGTTGAATTCTTTGAACTCACTTACGCACAAATATCCTTGGGAAAGGTATTAATCCGTCTCTTCCCTCCAGTTTTTGGGTTAAATAATAGGACAGATTGGGTTTTATAGCCTTGGCGAGCAATCAGTCTACCGCAGAAAGCAATGGTAACCTACTGCGTGATAATCTTCTCCCCAGTCAGTCATGTCTCTTTTGAGACATGATCGCCCAAAGCGTGTATCACGTATGGCACTTAACTGATTTTTTTATGTTTATTTATTTATTTTTTTTTTTTTCAGTAATTTGGTTCAGTTTTTCTGTCTTTTTTCAAATTTTCAGTAAATATATATTGAATTTTATCGCTTTTCTTTATTCAGTTTTTCACTTCGTTGGTCTGAGTTTTCCAAGTTTTATTTCACCTTTAATCATCTTTCTTTCTCACCTACTGACTTTTTTTTCCCTAAATTTATGTTTTCCCTTTTTTTTCTTTCTCATTTTAATGTGTTCTTTTCTTTCGTTCTTGAAATGTTTTTTTCACGTTTTTTTTTCTTTGCGAGTTTTTGTTTGTTTCTTTCTTTAAGTTTCATATTTAACAACTTCATTCTTAATTTTCACTTCTTTGTTTCATTCTATCTGTAACTAGCAGTATAACCCGGCGTTGCTCGGGTGTAGTGAAAGCTTTTTTTATATATATTATCGATTTTCTGCACTATTGTAAGAACTGCAACCTTGAAACTTCTGAATATCGTTTCTTATGTCTTTTTCTATGAGTGTATCAAATTTGATTAAAATCGAACCACTCCTTCTATAACCCGACTTTTTCGATTATCGATTTTCGATATTTATCGAAGGTACCTCGACACAAGATCTACCTAAGAACACTCGCAGACACTTATAGTACAACTGTGCAAATTTTCAAGAAAATCGGTTCAGCCGTTTCGGATTCTATAGGTAACGGATACACACACACAGACACACACACACAGATACAAAGTTCCATTTATAAATAAGTTTAAATAGATAGGTTTTCACATGTACTTTTAGTTTGCTTCTTTCTGTGAGTTCTTATCTTTAACATATTCTTTTCTAACTGTTCTTTTTTATCATTCCTTTCTTCATTTCTTTGTTTTTCGTATTTTCTTTCTCATAGACAAAGACATAAGAAACGATATTCAGAAGGTTCAACGTTGCAGTTCTTCCATGACTTTTCCTTTATTCTCTTTATTCTTTTGTGATTTTCATTTTCGTTTCTTTGTTTCTTTCTTTCTCATTTTCTTTCTTGATTTATTTATTTCTCAGTTTTAATATCTTCTTCTTTTATATACCCTGTCCTTTCAGGACGTAGGCGATCATGGCCTTCCACGTCTCCCTATCCCTGGTGGCTTTTAGCAAGCTTTCTCCTGTAACGTCTCTCAGCCCGCGTTCTGTCATCCACCTGCTCAGGCCTTTCAAATATGCTATCCGCTGCTTTCCTCTGTCTCTTTTTCCCTCTATCTGGCCTGTTAGTATCAGGTTCATCAAGCCCTCCTTCCTCGTTGCATGTTCCAGGAACTTTAGTTGTCTCTTCCTGATGCTCAATATTAATTTCCTTTTCGTTGCCATCATTTTCACAACCTCGTCATTGTTCACATGCTCGGTCCACGATATTTGCAACATCCTTCTGTAGAATCACAATATATTCTTTCAAAATTTTCCCATGATTTTTTTTTATTCTTTCTTTGTTCTTTCCTAACTTTGTTTATTTGTTTGTTTGTTTCTTTTTTAGACTTTTTTTCATAACTTTCATGCTTTTCCTTCCTTCCTTCCTTCCTTCCTTCCTTCCTTCCTTCCTTCCTTCCTTCCTTCCTTCCTTCCTTCATTCCTTCCTTCCTGCTTTCTTTCTTTCTCTCCTTCCTTTGTTTCTTACTTTCTTTCTTTATTAATTTCTTTCTTATTTTTAATATATTATTTCATAACATTCCCATTAATTTTATTCTTTCTTTCTGTTTTGGTGAAACACACCTATTCTATAGCGAATAGACTCTCCCACCTAATTTAAGAAGTAGTAGTAAGTCGATGTTGGCCGCCATCTCCCTCCCATCATCTCATTTTTCATTAAATCTTTTATATTATTAGTATCTTATATTATTGTATGCATTTTTATTGTCATGGGTTTAATTCCCCGTTCTTTTTTTAGGTGTCCCTTGTAAATATGTGGTATTGTGGTGTGTGAAGGAATGAGAGATGATGGATGGGTTCTTGTGGTGAGTGTGCAAATTGTAATGAATGATTGGGTCGTGATAGTGTTTAGCTAGGTATCGAATAGATACTGAAGACCACCCTCTACCCATGCCTCTTTTCGATGTTGGACGATAGTAGTCGACAGTTAGTCGAATACGAAAGTAGTCAGCGACCTGGCAAGATTACACTGCGTAATACATATTATATCAAGTTCCTAATGTTTTGTACGTCGAACCTAATAGGACCGAATTTAGCACAAATACTAACCTCCACTGCGAAAATAACTCAACAACATTTTGTTTTTATTATATTTGTTTTTTTGTTTCTTTCTTATTTTTAATACGTTTTTCATAACTCACATGTTCTTTCTTTCTTTCTTTCTTTCTTTCTTATTTTAGTATGTTTTTTCATAACTTTCTTTTCACCATTTGTTTCTTTCTTTCATCCTTCCTTTTTTTCTTTGTTCCTTTCTTTCCCACTTGATTTCCTTATTACTTTCTTTCTTATTTCTAATATATTCTTTCATAACTTCCGCATTAATTTTTTAAAATTCTCTCTTTGTTCATTTTTAACTTTGTGAATTTTTGTATCGTTTTTATTTTTAATACGTTCTTTCATAATTTCCCCCTTTCTTTCTTTCTTTCTTTCTTTCTTTCTTTCTTTCTCTTTTTAACACGTTCTTTCATGATTCCCCCTCCCCCTTTCTTTCTTTCTTTCTTTCTTTCTTTCTTTCTTTCTTTCTTTCTTTCTTAACCAGTGTAGATGTTGACAGCTACATCGTCTCTTTCTTTCTTTCTTTCTTTCTTTCTTTCTCTTTTTAACACGTTCTTTCATAATTCCCCCTCTTTCTTTCTTTCTTTCTTTCTTTCTTTCTTTCTTTCTCTTTTTAACACGTTCTTTCATAATTCCCCCTCTTTCTTTCTTTCTTTCATTCTTTCTTTCTCTTTTTAACACGTTCTTTCATAATTCCCCCTCTTTCTTTCTTTCTTTCTTTCTTTCTCTTTTTAACACGTTCTTTCATAATTCCCCCTCTTTCTTTCTTTCTTTCTCTTTTTAACACGTTCTTTCATAATTCACCCTCTTTCTTTCTTTCTTTCTCTTTTTAACACGTTCTTTCATAATTCCCCCTCTTTCTTTCTTTCTTTCTTTCTTTCTTTCTTTCTCTTTTTAACACGTTCTTTCATAATTCCCCCTCTTTCTTTCTTTCTTTCTTTCTTTCTTTCTCTTTTTAACACGTTCTTTCATAATTCTCCCTCTTTCTTTCTTTCTTTCTTTTTTCTTTCATTCTTTCTCTTTTTAACACGTTCTTTCATAATTCCCCCTCTTTCTTTCTTTCTTTCTTTCTTTCTTTCTTTCTTTAACACGTTCTTTCATAATTCCCCCTCTTTCTTTCTTTCTTTCTTTCTTTCTCATTTTAATAATTTCTTTAAAATTTTCTCTTTACTGTTTTTCACTCTTTCTTGATTTTCCGCATTTCCTACCATTTTTTCTTTGTTTTTTCTGTTTCATTATTCTTATTTTTAACGTTCTTTCCTACGTTGTTTTTTTTCTTCTCATTTGTCATTTTTCCTTCTTTTTTCTTCGTTTCTTTCCTATTTTTAACACTTCCTTCCTTTACTTTCTTCTTCTTTCTTTCTTATTTTTAACACTTTATTTTTTACTTTCTTCTTTTTTTTTCCTTACCGTTATTATCTCTACTACATTTTGTACTAGTTCTTTCTTCTTCATATTATTCGTTTTATCACAGTCAATACCGCCACTCAGCCTCAATGTTCCAATTTCTATATCCACCATTGTGTTTCTTCTATTCCCTAGTCTTTACCTTTTCTTTCCCCGCTTAATACGACCATCAACAACATTTCTACTTCTACGATTGTCGTCATTGTTTCTTATTCTTCGAAGGTTTGTTTGCTGCTGCTGCTATTTCTGTTTTACTTCCGTTATATCTGTTTTACTTCCGTTATTTTATTTCTTCATCTCCCGTAAATATCTTTCATTCATTTTTTTTGTTTTTGATATTTTAGTAAATTCTTTATTTTTTCTCGAGATATCTCCTCCCCAATCCCCGTTCTCTTGCGATTGTTTTAGCACCAGCAAAAGACAATCAATACAAAACTTTCTCTATTCTCAGGTCGCTTTACGGCACGGTTTTTCATTTTACCGTCTGTTTTTTTTTTTTTTTGTTTGTTTGTTTTTTGTTTTTTAACGATACAAAGAATTAAACAAGTGACTTGCGTTTTTCTGGAATTGAAAACCAAAATAAAGAAAGAAACAAAATATATATTTTCCGTCTGAATTCCTGGTATGACGAGTTACCATTATTTTTCATCCTTCTTCTTTAAGGCATTCATTTTTGGCAAAGACGACAATATTTTAACAAAGTCTGACTAGCAACTGAAGGATTCGAACACACCAGAAATCACCACCAGAACTAACGCCAGTGTCAAGTTGCGGTCATTTTAAAATAACAATTAAAATCAGGCACGATTTTTTTAAAATTATCTATCTATCTATCTATCTATCTATCTATCTATATATATATATATATATATATATAGTCATCCGCAGGCAGATCTGTTTCGCTGTATCACAGCTCATCAGTACGGTTAGACTCATATTGCTTTTAACCCAGGATTGAAACTCGACCGAAGTGCCATCAGTCGGCGATTTTACCTCTGAGCTATGGGCGCTCGTTAGAAAGAGGCAGTCTTTTAGCGTATGATGCTTCATGCGCCAGTAATTAGAGTGCTCTAACTTATTACTGAATGAGCGATGCGTAGATACTAGAGTAGCTACTGTTTTTCCAAAGTCTACCATTCTTCCAGAGTGCTCAATATACATATATATATATATATATATATATATATATATATATATATATATAGATAGATAGATTAAATAAATTGCAAACATTGTGTCTGCATATTTTTCATGGTTTATGTTATGGATCCCGGGAATTGAGTCCGCACAAATAAATGAACATTGACCAGTAATTGAGATAGAAAATTAGTGTATAAACGTAAGGATACAAATTTGAAATGAAGATTAGTAGTCCAGAAATATGGGTTAGTAAATAGGAAAGTGAAGCCGTAATATATTGTGTATGTCCGCGTCGGAAGCTGACAGGTACTGCGTAATAATCTTCTCGATGAGTGGAGTAGAGAGCTACTATGAACTACTTTGTACTGACGACTGATCTCTCTCGGGGCTCTCATATTCTTCGGTTAACTCTCTGCTAAAACCACGGTATTCGGGATTTATTTACCCCACTCCACTAGGGCAAAATGTTGCACAAAGCCTTTTTAAAGTGGGTTCTCCGGGCCATATAGTCCAGCCAAAAATATCTGTCTAATTTTGCCCAATCGTGACTCTACACTTCGGCTCAGAGAGCTGATAGGGTCAAAGGAATTATCGCGAGAAAACGCAACAATAGGTATTTATTTACACCCGCCACCTGGGCAAAATGTGGCACAAAGCTTTTTTTAACGTGGGTCCTCCGGGCCGTCAGCGCGAGAAAACGCGGCAATCGGTATTTATTTACCCGACCCACTAGAGCAAAATATGGCACAAGCCTTTTTTAACGTGGGTTTAGCGGTTTTTCTTTGTTACCATAACTCACAACCCTGAACCCGGAAAGAAAGTGATATTACATGGGTACCTTGTGAAATGAATGATAATAACATATGCCAACGCTACAGCTTATTTCTGACATATTTTAATTATAAAACGCGAAAGATTTTCAGTGAGTATGAAAGGATTTTATTAAAAGTAAGCAGCTCTGATATGTAAAGACCTAATGGTGACCTCACGAACCTTCTAAGTCGGCATAAACATGCTCAGTTAAAGTGATAATTTCTTTGCGCTAAAGCTATACTTATATATATATATATATATATCAGCATGGACTGTGGGTATAGAAGTATCCAAAGGAGTATCCTGGACATACAGTGGTAGGATAACTTTCTGACCTCTAAACATATATGCATATAAATACATATAGAGCAATATAAAAACAATTAAAGCAGACACGTTATTTCATGCTAAATCGGAGGTTTAGGCTTGTTTCAGGCGAAACATCATCAGCTTCCGTCTTTATTTTACAAAGGATTCGTGTAAAACCCTTTGTAAAATAAAGACGGAAGCTGATTTTTTCTTTGTCTTAGCCCGCTTGAGAATATCTCTGAGAACTCTTTGTGTAATTCTTCTTTCAATTTCGTAGATTCTGTTGGCTCACATTCTATTTCCTTAAAACAAGAACTAATAGATAAATCCTATACATCAAACTATACATCCAGTCTGTGCCTACTAGATTTTTTGTGTTTTTCATAACGTATATTTTTAATTTTTTGGTTTTTCCATGAAATTTCACATTCACAATTATTTCACCTTCGAAATTGATCCGTTTTTCTGTGATAGATTTAACATTTTTTTGTGTGTGTATGGTGGTCGGCCTGTTCAGTTTCCTCCATGTTTGTAGGAAACTTTTCTTTTTTCTTTTTTGTTTTAGAAAATGATGAGATCCGGAGAAAACTAAGAGAATAATTTTGTAACAACAATTGATACATCAGCTGAAATGGAGTTTAGACAGATGTTTTCATGTATTTCTCAAAAATATAAAATATTTTTCAAATTTAAAGTAGATTTCTATTTTGATTAGTTAAATTGAACATACATATATTTTTTCTTCTCACATCCAGAAATAACAAATGTATTGTTTCTTATATTCAAATGAAAATCTTTTCACAACAATTATCCAACATTGCCTGATGACGTGATAAGAAACCTCGAAACAGAAATTTCTGCCGGTGAGCCAGTTGATGGTGTATTCGGGTTCACGTTATGCGATAAATTTGTAAAAATTGCTGTCATGGTATGTCGGTAGGAGTTTCTTGAGCTTTTTAAAATTCTCTTTTAAGCGTGTCCACGAAACTCTCTGCTTGTCTGTTTGATCTAGGAGGGTATTGTGACATAGTTATGTGTTCGACTTGAAAAATGTCGCAAAAATTCTTAAATTCTGCTGACGTAAACTGTGCACCATTGTCGCTGACAACGCAGTCCACTACTCCAAATCTCGCAAAGAGTTCATGTAGGAAACTGGCCGTTGTTGGCCTCTTGTATCTTAAGACCTCCGGCCACTTTGAATAACTGTCAACAACGATTAAGTAACAATAATCGTCAATCGGCCCAGCAAAGTCAATATGTATACATGACAAAGGCTGGTCCGTTTTTGGCCAGTGTTTGAAAGTGGTAGGTGGTGCTTTGGCCGCCAAGGCGCATCCTCTGCATGTGTTAATCATTTCCATTATGTCCTTGTCCATCGCAGGCCAGTAGACATAACTCCACATGAAACTCTTCATACGGTTTCTACCAGGGTGTCTCCCATAGAAGTCTTTTAAAATTCGCTTCTGTAATTTTTTGGGGAATTACTACTCTTTCGCTGTATAATAAGACTTTGTCAAATCGTGAGTAGACGTCCAACACGCTATTTTGTTGCGATTTTACGTTTTATCTTGCAAATAAAATCATCTTCTAGAGCTTCGTTTTTGATTTCCGACAATGTTACAGGTAGATCCCGAACGGTATTCGCTATTATTGATTTTATTTCACAGTCTGAACGAAGAGCTGCTATAACTAAGTCTTCAAGAGACTGATTTGATTAGAGATTAGTCTGGATACACCATTTGCATGTCCAATTTTATAAGTTGGTGAGTACTCTAATTTAGAATTATAGTTGAGAAGGATGATACCCCATCTCAAAATTCTATTTGCCGCATAGACCGATAATCCCTTTTTTGAGCCAAATATCGTTAATAATGGTTTATGATCGGTCTGTAAATTGAAAAACCTTCCATGCAGATATCTGTGAAATTTTGTTACCACAAAAATGATGCTGACGGCTTCTTTTTCCATTTGGCTATACGCTTTTTCTGCGGGTAGCAACGTTCTTGACTCGTGTGCTATGGGTTTCTTTAACCCGTCTGGCATAAGACGTAGGATACAATCTCAGATACCGTACGAGCTAGCATCGCAGGCTACAATTATAACTAATTGGGGAATGAAATGAATCAGAAATAGTTCTGAAGTTAATATAGTTTTTATATTTTCAAAGGCCGACTGACACTCATTTGTCCAGTTCCAATGTTTTCTTTTTTTTAACAATTTATTCAGTGGATCGTGTAGCTCATGCATGCTTTTTATGAATATTTGGTAATAGTTGGCAAATCTAAGAAAACTTTGAAGCTCGTTGATATTTTTTGGAGAAGGCATATTTTAGATATCTTCTGCCCGCTGTGGTTCAGACCGTCTTCCATTCTTGTCAATGATATGCCCGAGGTACCTTATTTCATTCATATAAAAATCACATTTCGATTATTTTATCTTGAACCCGAATTTCTGAATTCTTTCAAAAAACTTGTGGATCTGTTTGCGATGTTCCTCGGTAGATTTGCTTGCTATTACAATGTCACTCAGTTAGGCACACGCGAAGTCAAGACCGCCCAGCATGGTATCCATGACCTGCTGGAATATTACAGGTGCAACCTTGACCCCGAATGCCAATTTATCAAACTTGTATAAACCCCTGTGGGTGTTGATATATAGAAGTTTTGCGCACTTCTCTTCAACAGGTATTTGAAAGTGTGCATCGCTTAAATCCAATTCGAAGAATATTTCCACACCATTCAGTTTATTTAATACTTCCTCCGGTGTGAGGAGGGGGTCATGGTAATCTTTTAGAACCTCGTTGACACCCGTTGAGAAATCCGCACAGACGCGAATTTGGTAAGACTTTTTTCTTACATATACAGCAGGAGGGGGGCGATTCACTAAAACTCACTTTAGACAGTATACCAGCATTTTCTAGTCGGTCTCAATCTTCGTTGATTTTTTCTACTGATGCAAGTGGGACATTTCTTTTTTCTTTTGAAAACGGTTGAACGCTTTCTTTCAGCTCGAATCTGACTTTTGTCTTAGTACATTTTCATAGCCCCGCCGAGAAAACTTCAGGAAATTTTTCTTTTAATTCGTCTTTCAAGTCTTGGGCATCCGTTGTCATATTTTCTACCTATTGGCAAAAATTGTTGATTGGTTGGTCCCACGACTTAAACCGCTCCATCCAATCGGTTCCAAATAAATTCTCAGAGTTTTTATGGACGAAAACTTTTAGTTTCTATGTGATGCTATTTAGTGTTTACAGGTAGCGTTAGCTCACCTTATAATTTAATTTTGTCTCCTGTTACTGTACGAACTGTTTTGTTTGCTTTTTCATCGTTGGTTTTTTAATTTCCTCCAAATGTGAAGATTAATAATTGAGAGATCCGAGCCAGAATCCGGTTGCAGCTTAACTGTCTTGTTTAGAATGTTGGCTTCGACGTATTTTCATAGATTCTTATCTACTTTTTCGTTTGATCTAGTTTGTCTGACTCTGTTTCTGTTGTTCCTTTTGTTTGTACAGTGCGCCCCTTTGTGGCCAATTTTGTCCTAATTATTACATGTCTTGTTGTTGGTAGAAGCAGTCTTCCGTCCAGTATTGTCCACCACAACACCCGCACGGGCTTGTGGGTAATTTTTCTTTCTGAAATGGTCGTCTACTTTTAGATTGTGAATGGGCATACTCTTTGCTTTCTCAACATTTTCCGGGGAAGTAATTTTTAGGATTGTACTTAATTCTCCTAACATACGATATGCCTTATTCCTCGATGTTTTTGGAATCGCTTTTAACACTGATTACGCGCTGGCAATCTGCAGCCAGTTTTTGCAATGTGAGACCTGGTTCGCTTTCTAGTCTTGATAGAACTCACCGTCTTGTCTCCGAGTTTTTTGTGGAGTCTAAACCTTAGGCAATTATTAAGCATTTGAAATCGTCGGCTGACAATATTTCCAATCGAAAATCGTCACAGTGCTTATTTACAATAAACGCAAATGTAAGATAATCCTTGTCATCCTGTTTTGACAAGTTAAAACACATCTATCTTGAGTGGAATAGTGCTGTATTAGAGCCAAATAACACAGACAAAAGTTTTATTGCTTCATCGAACCATAATTCATTTGTTTTCTTTGGAAAAATAGGCGAACTTTTTTAGCGTTCGACCAATCCTCACAATCTACCGTAAAAAGATCTTCATATCGTCTATAGAAAACTTCAAATGTTTTATCTTCCTCAGGAAGATAATTGAATGTCTCCATAGAATTCCAAATTGTGTTGTGAGAGAATGTAGTGTTGTTTTCACTAAATTTCTTTTTACTTGATGTTTTTAGAAGTAATTATTCTTGTTGTTTTTGGAATTCAAGGAAAAACTGTTATTGCTCTCTCTGATGTTGTTGTTGTTGTTCCTTTTGCTGTAGGAGCAATTTTTCTTCCAACATTTGTTGCTGCTGTGATATACATTCCTAAGTGTCTGAACAATGATTGCTTTAAAGTCCTCCATAATGTCTCCAAATACGTATTTTCAGAGAAAAAAAAATCGGAATTTAGACAATTTTTCTTCTTTTTTTTTTCTGTGTGGTCGTGGGAAGCGAAGAACAATGAAATGCTTTTGATTATAGCAACAAGGGGGAAGAAAAAATCTTACAGTTTTCACTAGAAAGTATTTTCCAGTTGTTGGTTTACAAAAATGGATTGAGTTATTATTATTTTTTCTATGCTTTTTCCTTCTTTCAAATATATCCGACAACCGAATCTGTGTTCTTTTTTTCGTATAATTTTGAAACTTCCGTTGCCTGCTAATTTTCTATCATTCATACGATTCCTTAGTCAGATGTTGTGTGTTACAAGCACCTGATGTGAGGGTTTCTTTTTACTTCGAACTTCTTTGTCACCAGACATGAGGTTAACACATTGTGATATTTAGACGTCGTTAGTGTTATGGTGTAACCTTTTTTTGTGGAATTTTTTAGGTAGAGCTTTCCCTTTGTGGTCCGAATGTTCTTCGTCGCCATTGTTATGACCGAAGGGCCATAGAAAGATTACACGGACTCGGATATAAGGTTGAATAGTATATTCTCGGAAAACGTAGTACAAAGGTAAACGTGGACTGTAGAGTACTTTCTCTCTCAGGCATCCTGACTCACTCACTCACTCACTCACTCACTCTGAGGCTACTATTCAGTGACTTTTTACTCAAAGTTGGTAGCCATATTATAAAGGTGTGAACGAGGTCCTCAAAATAAAATCTTATGATTTGTTAATTAGGTGACTGAGGATTGGATCCCATCGTACGGAAACGTTTGGAAGTCGTCGGTGATTGTTATGTCACGAAGTCACAAGTCATTGTGATCTAAGGCTTGAGTATATGTTTCTTATTTGTCTTTCACCAGAGATTATGCACTCTCTTCTGAAACTGTAAATAAGGTTTTCGTAGAATAGTTGCAGTATAAACCACAGGTGGGCGGTGTGAATGCTAAGCCTAAAATAAATGTGTCTAAGCAGGCGTCTGTAACAGGGATCGGCTAGTCGAGCTAGCAGACGGGTGTACTGGAAAACGAGTATCTGGCCAAGAATAACAGACCTCAGTTTCGAAAACTGTCATATTCTGTAGATTTCATTCCTGTCTATTTTTTTCTTTCCAAAAACCAAATCCCACTTGAAAGGAACTAGATTTAAAGGCATCAAGAAAATCCAAGAAAATATGACGAGGCAACGGTTTGCTGCCCTAAAAAATCACGGGATTGCTTCCGTCAGTCATAAAGGAGTTTTCAACAGAAGTTGAGTAAGGTATTAAGAAACAGGACAATTTCGCTACATACAAAGGATAGAGTACTGGATTGCTATGTGTTGTCAGTTCTTCAATATGGCAGTGAATGTTGGACAATGCCATCAAAGATAAAGGAAAAACTTGAAGCAACTGAAATATAGTTCTACAGAACAATGCTGCGTATATCATAGATCAAGCATGTCAGCAATGATGAAGTTTTGGAAAGGATGGAAAAGAAAAGGAAATTAATACTGAGCATCAGGAAGAGACAGCTAAAGTTTCTGGGACTTGCAATGAGGAAAGAGGGCTTGGAGAACCTGATACTAACAGGCTCGATAGAGAGGAAAAAGATAAGCAGCGGATAATGTATTTGAAGGACCTGATCAGGTGAATGACGGAACGAGGGTTGCGTGGTGTAACAAGAGAAAGCGTGCTAAGAACCACCAGTGATAGGAAGATGTGGAAAGCCATGATAGCCTACGTCCTGAAAGAACAGGGCACATAAAAAGAGAAGAAATGCTACATATGTATCATTCTATTTCATCGCTGGTACAGAAAACGTCAGCGTCTCAAGTCATTTCAAGAATATTTCCCTCTTCAACTTACAATCAATTTTCTCCTATCCTTCATGACCTGACATTCTACTGGTTCATTGAGACAACCCCCCCTCGAAAATCCACATCCTCAATTGTCGTAATATGGTAAAAATTGTGTTGTTTTTAAGCTTCTATATGTAATGATTCCTAACAGAAAATTTTACTGCCTGACCATGTACTAAATCCCAAAGACATTTGTGCCGCAGTAAACTATGTTTTTATTATAAAACTTATAATAGAAATATCTATCCAAACTGATTTATAAATGGAACTTTGTGTGTGAGTCTGTGTGTGTGTCTGTGTGTGTGTCCGTTACCTATAGACTCAAAAACGGCTGAACCGATTTTCTTGAAAATTTGCACAGTTGTATTATAAGCATCTGCAAGTTTTCTTAGCTAGGTTTTGTGTCGAGGTACTTCCGATAAATATCGAAAATCGATAATCGAAAAAATCGGGTTATAGTAGGAGTTGTCCGATTTTAATCAAATTTGATAGACTCATAAACAAAGACATAAGAAACGATATTCAGAAGTTTCAAGGATGCAGTTCTTACAATAGTGGAGAAAATAGATAATATATATATATATATATATATATATATATATATATATATATATATATAAAGGCAAGGTGTTTGTGTGTGTGTCTGGATTTTTTCAGCCCTTTTATTTTAGCTTTTGCTTCAGGTTTAGCTCTAAGTAGGTCTAATTGTAGTTCTTATTCTCAACCATGATACCATTTACTCAGAGGACTTATTTAGCCTTCAAAATTCAGTTTACGATGAAAAAACGTATTTGATATCGATACCAGGAAATCAAAATTTGACTTACATTCACTCATTTTTCTTTCAGTCTACGATTTCGCTTTAACTGGAAAAAACTATTGCTTTTTAGTCTTTCGTGCCAACGTCCAAAAAGTCTGAGTTCCAGGACCATGGATTAGTTTTAAAGCTTTCATTAGACCCGAACAACGCCGGCTATACTGCTAGTTACCATACATATATATATATATATATATATATATATATATATATATATATAGGGTTATCCGATTTTTCGTCATTCATGTTCCATCACGTTGAAACACGTCTAATTTATTGACAGATAACACTTTACTCAATAAGTCCCGGGCCTGACATATAGATGCTACCACTAATAAAAAATCCGTATGATTTTTATGAGTACAAGACAAAATTTAGGCCGAGTCGGATTATTAGTTTACAAATTGCAAATTTTTAAAACAATGGAAAAACCTGAATTTCTTGTGTTGATAAAGCATTGCTTTCTGATGGGAAAAATACTGTTCAAGTAAAGCAATAGCTTGATAAGTGTTAGTCGGATTTTACTTCATCGGAAACAACGGTTTGATGGTATGCTAACTTTAAACGGGGTCGTACAGCCACAAATGATGCTGAAAACTCAGGTTACCCAAAATCGGAAGTTGTCCCGGAAAGCACCAAAGAATTTCACAAAGTCGTTTTGGCTTATCGTAAATTGAAGTTGCGTGAGATAGCGGAGGAGCTGAACATAGAAATCGGTCGGTGTATTTAATATTTTGCATGCATATTTGTCAATTGTTCAAAGTGGGTGCCGCGTTTGCTCACAGTCGATCAAAAACAGCAATATGTCGACGATTCACAGCGTTGTTTGCAACTGTTTCAACGCAACAAGAAAGAGATTTTGCATGAATATGTGACAATGGATAAAATATGGATCTACCACTTCGCTCCGGAGTCAAACTGACAGTCAGCTGAGTGGACAGCAGCAGATGAATGCCGTCCAAAGAGACCAAAGAAGCAATCATCAGCAGGCAAGGTTTTAGCCTCCGTATTTTGGATATGTGCAAATTATTTTGCTCATGGATCACCTTGAGAAATAAGGAACCATCAATTGCGAATATTATATAGCATTATTGGTGCGTTTGAAGAAAGAAATTGCCCCAAAACGGCCACAAATGAAGAAAAAAGAAGTGATCTTTCACCAAGACAACGCACCGTGTCATAAGTCGATTGCAACAATGTCAAAACTACATGAATTGCTTCTTCATCCACCCTATTCATCAGATTTGGCCCCAGAGACTTCTGGCTGTTTGCAGACCTCAAAAGAATGCTCCAGGGAAAGAGGTTTGTCTTCAATGTGTTGGGGTGCTCTCCACCTTTCCACGGAAATGGACTATTCGAATCACTATATAAAATAGTAATGAGTATACCTCGAGGAATGAAATCGAGTAAGGAAGTCGAGTAATGAAGACGAGGGAGCGAGTCAGTCGGGTATTTCCGGTATTGCACCGGAAGTGTTCTACTAGTCAATCTATCACGTCTCTACGACGATACGGTATACTAATTGCCTTGTTCTGTATTCTACTAATCCTCACCTCTTGTAAATACTTCTCTTTCCTGTCAATACACCTACTTTTATACTGTGACGTTGTTTTGTATTATTTCACATAATTCTGTTACCCGACGTAACACAAGGAAAAAGTGATATCAGAAAATGAGGCGTATTTTGAGGCCAATGACAAATTGTTCTACAAATAAGGCATTTAATTGTTAGAGAAACGTTGGAATCAGTGTATCACCCTAAAAGGCGACCATGTTGATGAATAAAGTCAAACTTTGCTTAAAAAATGTTGTTTTATTAGTTAGACCCTAGATTTGTTGAGTGATGTGTCATAATATGCTTACATTTCCGATTAGAGCAGACTTTAAGCCATCTCGCGGGAAACAACGTACCCTATACATTAGGCCTAAGTGGTGCTTAGAAAATCAACTGTTGGAAAAAACAAAGTTGATTACTTAGTTTGTGTCCATTTTGCATTCCTAAGAAAATAGAAGATTACAATGGTCATTTTAGATACTTGATGTTATTTTATTACCGTAGAGGTAAATATGCCTCGCAAAACACAAAGATATGTACGGTTTATGGTGACTCTATCTGACAGAACTGTACGGAAGTGGTTTACTTTGATTACAGTTAGTAATTTTAGCGTAACACAGGAAGATCTCACGAAAGACAAAGAAGATATATATATATGTAAGTGTGTGTGTGTGTGTGTGTATTAATTTTCATCATTCTCTGATAATTTCGTTAAATTTCAACCAATGATTTTGAATAGGATGGAAAGCGTCACCTCGTTAATAATTTGAAACACTAACAATTTAAGTAAATTAGATAAATGACCGTAAATTCTGTTCCTTTCTAAGATTCTAGAATCTTCAAATTTTTACAGATAAGGTGTATATATATATATATATATATATATATATATATATATATATATATTGTCATCATTCTCTGATAATTTCGTTAAATTTCAGCAAGTCATTTTTGGATAGGATGGAAAGCGTCACCTTGTTAATAATTTGAAACAAATAATTTAAGTAAATTAGATAAATGACCATAAGTTATGTTCCTTTCTAAGATTCTAGAATTTTGAATTTTTACAGATATGTTGTATATATGTATATATTGCCAGCATTCTCTGATAATTTCGTTAAATTTCAACCAGTAATTTTTGGATAGGATGGAATGCGTCACCTTGTTAATAATTTGAAACTTGTTAATAACTTGAAAAGTAAATTTAATAAATGACCGTAACTTCTATTCCTTTTTAAGATTCTAGAATCTTAAAATTTTTACAGATAAGGTGTATATATATATATATATATATATATATATATATATATATATATATATATTGTCATTATTCTCTAACAATTTCGTTAAATTTCAACCAGTAATTTTTGCATAGGATGGAATGCGTCACCTTGTTAATACTTTGAAACTTGTTAATAACTTGAAAAGTAAATTAAATAAATGACCGTAACTTCTATTCCTTTTTAAGATTCTAGAATCTTAAAATTTTTACAGATAAGGTGTATATATATATATATATATATATATATATATATATATATATATATATATATATATTGTCATTATTCTCTAACAATTTCGTTAAATTTCAACCAGTAATTTTTGCATAGGATGGAATGCGTCACCTTGTTAATAATTTGAAACACTAATAATTTAAGTAAATTAAATAAAGGGCCGTAACTTCTATTCCTTTCTAAGATTCTAGAATCTTAAAATTTTTACAGATAAGGTGTATATATATATATATATATATATATATATATATATATATATATTGTCATTATTCTCTAACAATTTCGTTAAATTTCATAGTGTTCATAGTTGATATTATTGAGTATTGGCCTTTTTCTATTTCTTTATAATATTCCATTATTCTTAGCATTTTTAAAAATGTTCATGAGGCTATTATAATATATTTTCAGGACCCTAGATGTTATGCCAGGATTTGTCCTCGGAGGCCACAATTTGAACAACATAAGATACGCTGATGTTACACTGCTGATTGCAGACCTGGAAAGGAAACTGCAAGACCTCCTACAGAAGGTAGCTGAAGAGAGTGACAAAAAAAGAATACAAATAGACTGCAAGAAAACCGAATGCATGGTCACCAGCAAAACTAGCAACCCAATATGCCGAATACAGGTGGGGGATACTAAAATCAAGCAGGTAAAAAAATTTAAATACCTGGTAAGTGTTTTAACAGAAGACGGAAAGTGCGTCACAGAGATCTGAAGGTGAATCGGCATGGCAAAGGACGCGTTCAAGAAGCTGAGTAAAGTATCAAGACACAGGAAACTTTCACGAGAAACAAAGAAGAGAGTGCTAGATTGCTATCTGATGTCAGTTCTTCAATACGGCAGTGAATGTTGGATAAAATCATCGATGATGAGGAAAAAGCTTGGTTCTATAGAAGGATGCTGCGGATATCATTGACCGAGCGTGTGAGTAATGATGAGATGTTGGAAAGGATGGCAACAAAAAGAAAATTAATATTGAGCATCAGGAAGAGACAACTGTAGTTCCTGGTATATGCAATGAGGCAGGAGGTCTTGGAGAACCTGACACTGACAGGTCAGATAGAAGGAAAAAGAGACAGAGGAAGGCAGCGTATAACATATTTGAAGTGCTTGATCAGGTGGATGACAGAACGGGTGTTGCGAGATGTAACAGGAAAACAGGAAAAACATACTAAGAGCCATCAGGGATTAGGAGACGTGGAAGGCCATGATCGCCTACGTCCTGAAAGAACAGAGCACATAGAAGAAGAAGAAGAAGAAGAAGAAGAAGAAGAAGAAGAAGAAGAGTTTCAGCGTTATTAATTAAAAATGCTTAAGGACACCACTCACAATTGATGATGACGAAATCAAGATATTGATTGAGATTAACCTGCATTACACAAAGCGAGAACTGACATAAATGTTAAACTTATAAAATTATCTCATCCATGAGCACTTCGTGATGTTTAGGAGCAACATGATCTGAGTAAAAAGAATCATTTGGATTGTATTTCTATCTGTAATCTTTCTGTAGAAAAGCAATGAAAATGCACCATTTTTTAAGCAAATTGTTACGGCGGAAATGAAACGAATCGTTTGCAACAATGTTCAGCAAAAAATATCTTAGGTTGACTGAAATGAGCCAACTTTCTGTCAGTCAAGTGCCATACGTAATACACGCTTGGGCGATCATGTCTCGAAAGGAACATGACTGACTGAGCAGAAGATTATCCTGCAGTAGGTTGCCATTACATTCTGCGGTAGACTGGTTGGCAGCCATGACTATATAACCCCAATCTATCCTGCTATTTAGCTCATAGCTGAAGTCAGAAGAGATAGATTATATCATTATATTAATAAGTTGTAAATAGTGGGGGGATCAGTTTATTACTTCATAACAATAGAAAACCGACACCCCCACTTTATGCCCAGAAGAAGCTTTAATTGTTTCGAACTATTATGTTCAGTCAGTTTAGTGCCATACGTGATACACACTTGGGCGATCATGTCTCTTTCGAGACATGACTGACTGGGCAAAAGATTATCCCGCAGTAGGTTGCCATTACTTTCTGCGTTAGACTGGTTGCCGACCAAGGCTATAGAACCTAACCTGATCTGCAATTTAACCCATAACTGGACGGAAAAGACGAATTAATACCTTTCCCAAGGATATTTGCGCTTGATTGAATGCAAGAAATTTAACTGGAATTTGAAATCGGCTCATTCCAAGTCGATATCCACTGCACCACAACGCACATCCTAGCCCCCACAAATGCAAGGTCTTCAGCCTCAGAAAGCCATACTGTGCATCTGGTGGAATTGGAAAGTGATAAAGCTTCTGCCAAATCACCAGTAATCTTATTCTGAAAAAGTACTGTTCGCAAATGGACGAATTACAAGCAGCAATCTAAGAAAAATGCCCCTATCTATCTATCTATCTATCTATCTATCTATCTATCTATCTACTATCTATCTATCTATCTATCTATCTATCTATCTAATCTATCTATCTATCTCAGTTAATATCTATCTATCTATCTAATCTCAGTAATATCTATCTATCTATCTATCTATCTATCTATCTATCTATCTATCTATCCCAGTCAGTTAATCTATCTATCTATCTATCTATCTATCTATCTATCTATCTATCTATCTATCTATCTATCTATCTATTCAATATCTATCTATCTATCTATCTATCTATCTATCTATCTATCTATCTCAGTTAATAATCTATCTATCTATCTATCTATCTATCTATCTATCTATCTCAATATCTATCTATCTATCTATCTATCTATCTATCTATCTATCTATCTATCTATCTATCTCAGTTAATATCTATCTATCTATCTATCTATCTATCTATCTATCTATCTCAGTTAATATCTATCTATCTATCTATCTATCTATCTCAGTCTATCTATCTATCTATCTATCTATCTATCTATCTATCTATCTATCTCAGTTAATATCTATCTATCTATCTATCTATCTATCTATCTATCTATCTATCTATCTATCTATCTATCTATCTCAGTTAATATCTATCTATCTATCTATCTATCTCAGTTAATATCTATCTATCTATCTATCTATCTATCTATCTATCTATCTATCTATCTATCTCAGTTAATATCTATCTATCTATCTATCTATCTATCTATCTCAGTTAATATCTATCTATCTATCTATCTATCTATCTATCTATCTCAGTTAATATCTATCTATCTATCTATCTATCTATCTATCTATCTATCTATCTATCTCAGTTAATATCTATCTATCTATCTATCTATCTATCTATATATCTATCTATCTATCTATCCCAGTCAGTTAATATCTATCTATCTATCTATCTATCTATCTATCTATCTATCTATCTATCTATCTATCTCAGTTTGCTCATATCTATCTATCTATCTATCTATCTATCTATCTATCTATCTAGTTAATATCTATCTATTCTATCTATCTATCTATCTATCTATCTATCTATCTATCTATCTATCGATCTATCTATCTATCCCAGTCAGTTAATATCTATCTATCTATCTATCTATCTATCTATCTATCTATTTGATGTCAATCCTGGCTAGAAGCAATCTTCTTTCTAACCGTACTGATAAGCTGTGATACAGCGAAACAGATCTGTCTGCGGATGACTACATATATATATATATATATATATATATATATATATATATATATAAAACACCGTTACAAGAGCGTTCTTAAGAAAAACGATAAACGGTAAAATCAGTTATTAAAAATAACCTGAAGACGCCACTCATGGTAGAACTCCTTTAAAAATGGAATATATATATGTGTGTGTGTGTGTGTGTGTGTGTGTGTGTGTGTGTGTGTGTGTGTGTGTGACATGAATTAGTAAATGTACATATGCGTATGCACTAAAGTATACACACACATATAAAATTATTATTCAGGTGTTAATAAAACAGTGCTCAATGTAGTATAAACAGAGCTATGAATTATACCTATTAAGGAATATATATGCGACAATTCATTTTTTGTCCGATTTTCTTCAAAGTACTCCATGACTCGAAACACACTCTCGTGAACAATGACTCGCCTAATCATCTTATTGACTACCATATTAGATCTTTTCTTTGAAATGTGTCCAATAGCAATAACAAACACACGAATAAAGAAGCAATAACCTTAATATTTTCTACAAAAATCAAATACATAGCAATTATAAGCAGGACGAATCTTCACTTCAAAATACCATTCGAAAATACGCAACTCCCGTTGACTTAAACAAAAAAATAACTTAATTACTGTTGTCATATCTGGTCAGGCACCCGTGCTGTTCATCTCAGGGTTCTCGACAGGCTCCAAAAGAGAATCTGTAATGTGATAGGTCCCGACCTGGCAGCTCAACTCCAGCCACTTTCTCACCGACAGCACGTGGATCCCTCCATCTCTTCTACAAATATTTTCATGGCTTCTGCTTCGACGAAGTTAGATCGTTGGTGCCCCCTCCTCAAGAATTTGCTCGTGCAACCAGACTGGCAACTAGGTCCCACCCTTTTACAGTTAGATCAATCAAATGCAGCCGAGAATTCTATTCCATCAGCTTTTTTTCTCTTACATCCCGTCTGTGGAACTCCCTTCCGTATACTTGCTTTCCTGGCGGCTACAACCTTCAGGAATGTAAATGCAATGTCAGTTCCCATCTCTTATCCACTTGACTCCAGTCCTTTCTACATCACCGCATATGCCTTGCTTTTTTTCCCTTTCCCTCTACCTTCACACATGTGTTCCTATCCTTCTTTTGCCTTTTCTCTGACAACCCCTGTAACTGGTTAGTCTTTTCACTCTCCTCCTGCCTAAACTTTTACTCTCTTATGTAGCCCCCCCCCCCCGCGCATCAGTGGCGGTACCGTCTTCTTTGGGGTGAAACGATTAAAAAGATATCTATAACACGATGTTTAAACTACTAACCTTATCGTCAAAAATAACAATTTATCTGCAAGATCTAAACTACAGCGAACCGATATCATTTTTTAATTTACATCCCATTTGAAAAAGTGTCCTTTTGATAATCCAAATTCGTAAATTATTACATTGGCCACACCACCACATGGGTGACCGGAAGATTAACTTTGCACATCCCAGAGCAGAGTTTAATTCATTTAAATAGCACGGAGATACTCCATCCACGACATACTTGATGATAATGCAAATATGGCCAAAGACAATGGAAAAATTATTAATAAAAAGGAAAAAAACTAGAACTGTAAAATACCTACTTAAATATGATTATCGATCAAACAAACAATTTCAAATTGTCGTTTGTTTATAACAAAGTTTCGTTAATCTTCGTAATATATATATATATTAGTCATCGACATACAAGCCTGTTTCGCTGTATCACAGCTCATCAGTATGACTAGACGCATCTACTTGCCTCTAGCCAGTATCGAAACTCGACCGATTTAGTGTCAGTCAGAGTCGCTACTCCCTAAGCCATCGACGTATGGTATCAAAAAAGGGAAATTTTAACGTGTTGTATCTAAGTAGTGTATACACACGCCAGTCACCGTGAGAACTCAAAATATATATATATATATATATATATATATATATATATATATATATATATATATATATATATATATATATATATATATATATATATATATACCCAAATAAATAAGAACGAAGAAAATAATTGCAAAGTTGAAAACATTTGTTTTAAAACAGTGCTCAATAGAAAAATAGAGCAATGAATATTATTATAATTATTACGTTACAGCATAACATAATAATTAATAATATATATATATATATAAGTAAAAAATACCTAGTCAGCCAGACGGACCTACCTAGGTTTCATCTAAACGGATCGTCAGGGAAAGCCGGTTTTTATTATTATTATTATTGCGGAAACTATCTAACTTGAAAAATCCCAAAGGGAATTTTGTAACCATTATAAACTCGGAATTTCTTTCTTGCTTTCTTTTTTCTTTTTCTTTCTTTCTTTTTTTTTCTTTCATTCAATTTTCTTCCGATATTACTTCTTTCTTTCTTTTTTGATTGTGCCCCCCCCCCCAACTCCCGCTTCTTATTTTCTCTAACTTACCTTTCGCTAATTAACTGCGTATCATTTCTCCCCGATCTCCTTTTAATTAAGAAGAAGCAGAACGCACATGTCGGAACAATAGTGTCATCGCTGATTTCCATGACAAATGTCAGATAACTTATTTCAGTGGGAAGAGAGGAGTTGCTTGACGGGATGTCACACAATCGGGGGATAGGTTTCGTCAAATGTTCAACGCATTCAATAACACGCTCAACCAAATACGCAAGCGTCCTTTAAAAACCTTACCACCTACCTGAATTGACATTTACAGAAAGACAAGAACTCGTAAAAAAAAGAAATATTGAATTGAAGAAAGCAATACAAAACGTTATGTTCCGGGTTGGGCCTGGGTAGCGTTCGTCTATTGTCAAACGACGAGAATGTTTCGAAATTTCATCGCAAATAGTATCAACACCAGCACAAGGGATTTCTTATAAGAAAGAAGTCTTGGTACGTGTCAGAATTATTTTCTGAACAGCGATATGCGCGAAAAAAATACTTTGATGTTATCGAAGAATTTAGGTGAATAATCTTCATTAAAAGTTTTGGCCTAGTTTAAATTTCACCTAATTTTTGTTACCGCATGATATATTAGATGATACGACAGTTACGCAAGATGTCAGTCAAGTGACATACGGGATACACGCTTGGGCAATCATGTATCGAAGAAGTTGACTGACTGGGCAGAAGTCCTGTTTTTCCGAAGTAGGTTGGCATTACTTTCTGTGGTCGACTGCTTGCCAACCAAGGATAAAGAACCCAGTCTGTCCGGCTTTGTCAGCCATAACTGGAGGGAGAAGAGACGGATTAATTCCTTTCCCAAGGGTATTTGCGCATAAGTGAATGCAAGGAATTTCACTGGAATTCGAACTCGGCTTTCCGATTTCTCGTTCCGAGTCAATGTCCAAGCAAGTATATATATATATATATATATATATATATATATATTAATGCAGGTTTCATTGAATAATATAGACAAGTTTTCTCTATTAAGTTTGTGTAGGATCCGTTCATACCGTCTGATATACTTGATGGTGATGTCGTTGAAAGACAACAAAAAATCACAGTAATTGTTGATTTTTTATCGGGTCTAAGCTTTCGGCTCAAATAAGCTATTATCAAAGAGTAAATATTAACACACAGTAAACATAGAACATTTATATATATATATATATATATATATATATATAGCCAGGCCTTTATGAGTGTCATTATAAAACTTCGATGTCGGCATGTTAAAGTGACATATTTTTGTGTTTATTAACGCTCTATCTCTACACCGATATCGAGCACTTCATATATATAAAGTGCTGACGCCAATTCGATCGGGTTTCAATCCTGGGTAAAAAGCAATCGGATGTCTAACCGTACTGATGAGCTGTGATACAGCGAAACAGATCTGTCTGCGGATGACAATTTACGCTCTCACACACTGATTGAGCAATCTGGAAGAATGATAGACGTTGAAAAACAGTAGCTACTCTAGCATCTACGCATCGTTCATTCAGCAATGAATTAGAACACTTTCTTCTATTGGGCGTTTATAATGATAATATACATGCTAAAAAGTCTGCGGCCATAGCTCAGAGGTAGAATCGCCGATTGACGCCTATTTCGTCGGGTTTCAACCCTGGGTAAAAAGCGATCGGATGTCTAACCGTACTGATGAGCTGTGAGCGAAACAGCTCTGTCTGCGGATGACTATATATATATGTGTGTGTGTAAAAATTAAGAAAGACAAGTTATTTTATGGTTAAGCAGAAGTATGGCCTATTTGAATATTTATTATAAGTTATAGTTTAGAAGATGTAGAAATTATAGTTTACTACTAAAGTGTACATTTTGTTTCGACATCGAAAAAACAGTGTCTCATCATGTAGTTGATAATGATGTCGAACAAAATGTACACTTTTGTAGTAAATTATAATTTGTACATGTTCTAAACTATAACTTATAATAAATGTTCATAGCTCTATTTCTATATTGAGCACTGTTTTAAATTAATGTTTTGAACGTTATTAATACTTTCTTCGTTCTTTATTCACTTGGATATATATATATATATATATATATATATATATATATATATATATCCGAGTGAATAAACGTTAGTTATATGTAACCAGGTCTATAATCGCCTACAATTTTAGGGAATTTTAAAGAGTTCTGCTCAGCTTAAAACAGTTTAAATCAAACCTGAACAAAATTAAGTACGAAATCTCTACAAACATATTTAAATGCCAATAATAGATAACGAAGCGCTTGGTTATCCCAATGGCTTTCCATACTTAATACTTCTTGTCCCTACTCTTGCGTGGTCATGTGAGACGTCACAAACTGTAGTGCGATTTTCGCTTCCATCATGCGCGCATATATATATTTTAATTCAGATACTTCAATCCAAGGGGAAAAAAGCAGGAAGGTAAATTCCAAAAACCCGATCCTAATTAATATTAATAATTTTATTTTAATATTAAAAAATGATACAGGAAGAGAGATCCATGTAATAAAATATTACAGAGCAAATATATATTAAAAAAGGATTAATTCAAAGATGTTGAATGGCCATTTCGATATGAAGATCCCCACGGGGGATAACACATCACCTCAGCAACAGAAAAATCCTTTCAGAAACTGGGGAAAAATTAGTCTACTTTTCCTTTTTAAATAGATTTGCAAAGAAATTAAAAAAGAAAATAAAAAGGAAAATTAAAGGAAAAGAAAAAGAAAAAAAAATATAATCAAATAAACAAGAAAAGGAAAAAAAAGAAAAAATTGACATCGTCTGGGTTCGCAAAAAAAAAGAAAGAGAATTGTAACTAAGAATTAACAGACAGCCGTGTTAAATCGACGTAAGGTTAAGCAACACGGAAAAAGTGGGAGATAAGAGAGATAAAGGAAGGAAGGGAGGGAAAAAGAAAAGAAAAGAAAGAAAATTTTTATATATATATATATCAGCATGCGGTGTAGATCTTTTGTACAATAAAGACGGAAGCTTATGATGGTTCGCCTGAAATCGGCCCATACAACCGATTTACCATGAAATAACGTCTCTGCCTTAATTTTTCTTATATATATATATATATATATATATAAATTCCATTAGTAAACGAATTATTACGCGACCTCAAATTCTACCATGAGTGGTGTCTTCAGGCGATTTGCAATAACTGATTTTACCGGGTTTTTTTTTTTTTAAGAACGCTCACGTAACGATGGTTTTTGAACGCTCACGTGGCAGGGAATTTTAGAACGCGCAATTTTTAAAATTGCAAGAAATTATAACGTTTTCATCCATGGTTGTATGAACCTTATATGTATTTTTTAGTATGGTTACACTTCGTCATAATTTCTGTTCATTCATTCAATAGTTCATTTTTGTTTGAGAAAAGCATAATCTCTAACTTCCTGGTACAGTCTACATGTTTTTTTTTTACCGTTGTAAGGCTTGGCTGTTTTCACTATACTCCACGTTATGTCTGGGTCTTTTCCATATTTTGATTTCAATTTCCACACCTGACTAGCCAATTTATGTACGGTTTTTTAAGTTTTCTATTTTGAATGTAGACTTGTGATTGAACCACCTGGTCTTAAAGTTGCCTTTGGTTGATCCCAAATATATTTCATTTTAACTATTTAAGTCATGTACTTTTGCCTTGTAAATGACTTCTTTTGTATTGCAAAGTCTTTGAAGTGGACATTTATTTTTGTAAAAACTCGTTTACAAATGGAAAATATTCAAAAGTTCTACAATATAATTGTATTGACCACTTTTTAATAAAAATGTGCACTGGTCTAATTTGATTATGACCAAAAACTAAGTAATTAAACAATCATATATATATATATATATATATATATATATATATATATATGTTTCATTAAATATGACAGGCAAGGTATTATGGTTAAGTCTTTATGTAATTTTTCTTGTGATCTTATGGTTATTTTTCTTTTTAGGACGTAAATTATTTTAAAAAATGTGCAAATGTTTTGTGTATCCGAGAGCTTTCGGTTATATTTTTAGCCATTTTTAGAAACAATTTTATTTTACGTGTAACGAAATGTATGTGGTGTTATGCATGTTGCAGCGTAGTGTGTGTTATGTTAGTGTGTTCGTAGTTGATATTATTGAGTGTTGGGTTTTTCTTTTTTTATAAATAAAACCTTTATTATGTTTAGTCTTTTTTGTTTTTTGCATATGGGTGATACTATGATATTTGTGTTGTGAACTAATATATTCCGGATAAGGTATGGTAGGTCTCTGTGTGTATTTAAATGACATCAAATTGAGCTCCGTTCAGAGAGATGCAGCGTGAGTCTTCGAGTGAGTTTTGTAGTTGTATGGCCGTAGTTGTAATTGTATAATTATTTACGAAACTATGATCAAGAACGCACTTCTTCAATGGGCATGTAAATTCGTAAATAATATTGGTCCGTTGTCGTTTGGATCTTTCGAGTGAATTGTTATTTTTGATGATGAGGGTTTTTTTTTTTTAATTTCGTATTTATGATACAAAATTTAAAAAATTCTTTTGCTCCGACGAACTTAGGTCTCTGGTACCCCCTATATATGAATGTATTCGAGCCACAAGATTAGCAACTAGGTCGCACCCTTTTACTGTGAAACCAATAAAATATAAACTCAAATTCTATTCCAGCAGCTTCTTTTCTTGCACTTCCTGCCTGTGGAATTCCCTTCCATTTACTTGCTTCCCCGAGAGATACAATCTCCAAGAATTTAAATGTAAAGTCAATAGTAATCTCCTATCTCACTAACCTCTCTCTCTCATGCTTCTTTCTCCGTCTACTCCACTCCATTGCACTCTCATCAGTATTCTCATCCTTCTCTTACCCACTTGCTGACACACCCTATAACCTGTCACTCTTTCTCATAACTTTCCTCATACGTAACACCCTTCACAACAGTGGCAGTAAACTGCCTTGCTTGGGGCGATATGATTATAAAAAAAAAGATAGATAGATAGATAGATAGATAGATAGATAGATAGATAGATAGAATCCCCAAGAATTTAAATGTAAAGTCAATAGTAATCTCCTATCTTCCTCACCTGCATCCTCTCTCTCATGCGCCTTTCTCCGTCTACTCCACTCCATTGCACTCTCATCAGTATTCTCATCCTTCTCTTACCCACTTCCTGACACCCCACTATAACCTGTCACTTTTTTTAATAATTTTCCTCCTATGTAACCCCCTGCAAAACAGTGACTGTAAAATGGCTTGCTTGGGGCGATATGATTATAAAAATATAGATGAATAATTAATTTTTTGAGTAAGTCGACGTTAGTAGCGTATTTTTGGATATTGTTTCGAAGTAAAATTTTGTCCTGTTTATAATCGCATTTGGTTTTTGTAGAAAATATTTATGTAATTGTTATTTTCGATGTTTTTATTGTTATTGGTTAAATTTGAAAGAAAAAGCCTAATGTGATAGTTAACCAAATAACTTTAAAATCCGTTGTTGACAAGTATTTGTTTCGAGTTATAAAGTTCTTTGAAGAAAAGCGAGCGAGAATATTACTTCTCGTAGGCTCTCATGAGGAAATTTTTAATAACAACAATTTTATATCAAAGAGGATATTAAGTAGTAAAATTAAAGTGACAAGTATTTTTACCGATGGGTTTTTTATATGGAGAAGTGATGAAAGTTTTATTACGGGATTCCACGAGGGCGTCTAAGAACGGGAGGTTATTTCTTTGGCTAAACTCATATGGGAAGTTGAGGAAGGAATTTCTTAGAATTGCGGTTATCAATTTCGTTTTTGTTCGCAGCAAAAATGAAAATATCATCTACGTAACGTACGTATATTGTGGGTTTAGAAATTTTTTGACAAACATGGGACATGTAAAAGTTAGAGAATCATGGACCGAGAGGGCTTTTTATACTTAGTTATTTTGTGCATCAATATGGCCTTCATGGTCGAAAAAAGGAGTCTGCGTGGTGCATGCCAGTAACAGGTTTTTTGAGAGTATTAGGTTTAATGGCTGGTGGTGGGATTGAAGTATGTTTACATACGGAATTAATGATTAAGTCGATGGTTTCTGTTAGAGGGACGTAAGTTCTCAACGACTAGAGGCAAGTGGGTGCTTTTGTTTGTGGTTGTGGGTTTAAGAATATGAAGGAATTTGTGGGTAGATTTGATTCTATGGTTAGTTGGTAAGTATGGAGTGATAGTACTATTCAGAAATTTAGACAATTGCTATATGAGGGTAGGGATCTGAGAAATTATAGGTCGTAAGGTGTATCCAGGTTTATGCATTTTAACGTTACCATATAAGTATCCGGGTTGATAATCGCCAATAATTTTGTCTATTTTCAAGGATTCTATAACGGCATTATTAGATGCTATGAGTTTATTAAAATGTTTTTAGAGATACGGCCGAGGTTTTTATTAAGTCGTGTGAATTTCGAATGATCATTTAGGAAGTGGAGAATTTCTTGTGGCAATCTAATTTATTTAAAATTATATAAGCGTAGATTTATCAGCACGTCGGATGACAATTGTGAGATGGTTTTTAATCGTTTGGCAGCAGTTGTGAGTTTTGTATGAATTTGGTTGTGGGTGCTGTGTGGAGGACGGTTTTGTAAGATCTGTAGCCTTGAGAATGAGAACAAAAGTGGAAGCAGCGGAAATGTGGTTCTACAGAAGGATGCTGCGGATAACGTGGACTGATCGTGGAAGCAACGATGAAGTGTTGGAAAGAATGGCAACCAAAAGGAAATTAATACTGAGCATCAGGAAGTGTTGGAAAGAATGGCAACCAAAAGGAAATTAATACTGAGCATCAGGAAGGGACAACTGATGTTCCTGGGACACGCAATGAGGAAGGAGAGCCTGGAGAACCTGATACTGACTGGCCAGATAGAAGGAAAGAGAGACAGAGGAAGGCAGCGGATAACATATCTGCAGGGCCTGATCAGGTGGATGACGGAACGGGGGTTGCCAGGAGTAACAGGAACAAACATACTAAGAGCCACAAGGGATAGGGAGGCGTGGAGAATCATGATCGCCTACGTCCTGAAGGGACAGGGCACATTTGTGGGTTATTTAATGCCAAAAAAAGTAGGGTTTTAAGGTATTTTTTTAATATTCGATTATAGTGAGATATTTTCTTTCGCATAGGTTGTAAAATCTTGCAAATCTTTCTTGTGATTGTTTCTAGGTGTTTGAGTTCAGTATCGTGGATACTGACGTTGAGGTGCAATATAGTGCTTCTTGATATTCGGCTTTTTTTTTAAGAGTGTTTTGTAATGTGGTATCGTGTTTGATAAAAAAGAAAAACGGAAAACTAAAAAAGTAACAATGAACACGCTAACAACTTTCTTACCATGTTCGGTACTTAACACATGCACACTACTCTATAACATACACAACGCCACATACATTTCGCTACACGTAAAATGGTTAAATGTCTGGCCGAGAGCGCTCAGAAAAAGAAGACATTTAGAATTTTTATATAATTTATGTCATCAAAAGCAAAAAAAAAAATCATAAGATAACATGAAAAATTACATTAAAACTTCAATATATTACTTTTTCTGTCATTTTAATGAAACCTGAAGAAAAGGGAGATTGCTGCCCAAATATATATATATATATATATTGTATATTTTTTATATTTGGGAAGCAATCTCTCTCTCTCAATATATATATATATATATATACATATATATATATATATATATATATATAGATAGATAGATAGATAGATAGATATGTAATAAATGGGAAAGATGGATATTTAAAGACTGAGAAATATGTATATATATATTCCCATCGGGTCAATTTAAATTCAAATTTTTTAAGCCGTCAGTTTGAAATATGAGCCTGATGATTGCATAACGCATGAAACACAGAGTCGAGCCCTAAAGGTAGGATAATATGTATATTTACATTATATATATAAGAGGGAGGGAGAGAGAGAGAGAGAGAGAGAGAGAATAAAAGATGGAGAGAGAGATAGAAAGAGAGAGAGAATGAAAGAGAGAGAGAAAGAAGGAAAGAGAGAGAGAATGAAAGATGGAGAAGGAGATAGAAAGAGAGAGAGAATGAAAGAGAGAAAGAGAAAGAAGGAAAGGGAGAGAGAGAGAGAGAGAGAGAGAGAGAGAAAGTTGAGATGATGCTTAAAGAATGCCTTCCTGCTCAAATTGTGTTATATGGTATGTTTGCGTGTCTCATTCTAAAAATATCTTGAAAAACTTAATAATGATAAAATTATCTAAATAATAGATATAGATAAAGATGGATAGATACGAATTAACAGACAGAAAGTCAGTCATACAGATATATATATATATATATATATATATATATATGTGTGTGTGTGTGTGTGTGTGTGTGTGTGTGTGTGTGTGTGGATTTCGGGTTAGGAACCACATAAAATAATGAACAACAAAATAGATATTTGAGATCTAAAAATAGGTTATATTAAACGTAAAGATACAAACTAGAACGCAGGTTAGTAATCTAGTAATACGATTAGTAAGGAATATATATATATATATATATATATATATATATATATATATATAAAAACTTTAATCCAAGCGGAAAAAGCAGGAAGATAAATTCCAAAAAAACCGATCCTAATTAATATTATTATTTTTTTTAATATTAAAAATCATACAGGAAGAGAGCTCCATGTAATAAAATTATTACAGAGCAAATATAAATTAAATAGGATTTATTCAAAGATGTTGTATGTACATTTCGACATGAAATCCCCACAGGGGATAACGCATCACCTCAGCAACGAAAAAAATCCTTTCTGAAACTGGAGAAAAAAATCAGTATATTTTTCCTTTTTCTTTAGATAGATTTACAAAAAAAATAAGGTTTTAAAATAAAAAAAATAAAAATAAAAATAAAAATAAAATAAAATAAACAAGAAAAGAAAAGAAAAATTGCCATCGTCTGGGTTCGCAAAAAAGGAAAGAGAATTGTAACGTAAATAGAACAGACGGCGTGCTGAATTGATATTAGGTTAAGTAAAACGGAAAAAAAGGTGGGAGGTAAGAGAGATAAAGGAAGGGAGGGAAAAAAGAAAAGAAAGAAAGAAAATTTTATATATTACAGACGCTCGACATATTCAAAAACCTAACTTCCCAAAAACGTTGAAGTATTAGAAAAAGGCCTTTTACTTAAAAGGTATATTTATTTTTAAAGAGAGAAAAGACATAGGATTTAAAATAATTAAAAAAAAAATTAGGTCATTAATTTAAGCTAAATAAAGATACCGCTAGGTATAAATGAACAAAAAAAAAATTTTTTTTTACAATTATACATACATATATGTGTACACACACACATTTCTTCAATTATAAACACATATATACATATATATACACACACACATACATTCAATTACATACACACACATATATACGTATATACACATACATGTGCACACACACACATATATATACATATATATACAAAAATTCACACACACAATATATATGTACACACACATATATATGTATACACACATATATATGTATACATATACACACATACACACACATCTATATACATTATACATATGCACACATACACACCTACATATAAAAAAATTTATAAAAAAATTTATAAAAAGATTTAATGAATATTATGAAGGGAAATATAAGTAGAGCATTTAAATAGTTAAAAAAATTTTATACACATAAATACATATGTACACATACACACATCCATATACATATAAAGATATTTACATATATACACACATATATACAAAAATACACATATACACACACACAAACATACACATATACATAATAAATTTAAAAAAAAAAGAAAAAAGAAAAATTAAAAAAGAAAAATTAAAAATTAAAATTTAAAATTTAAAATTCGCCCTATGACGGCACTTATTGATGAATTCCTTTCTAAGATTCAAAAGTAAGTCCTGATGAGGATACTTCAAAATCAGAATCTTCTCCAATAGACATAGACGGTACCTATCACGAACATTTTTAGGGGTACAGGCTGAGCCTATTAGTTTCCAGCTAATTACAGGGTCCTGCCCTTCCTCATTCATTTTCCAGAATTGACGTAATAGTGATGTCTGGAATCTTTGGTTAGGGTTCGAAAAAGAGTACCTGTGGTTGTAAAGTCTCTGTTTGAAAGGGCCCGCAGACATAATAATATAAGTCCGGTAATTGTCTTTGTTGTTAGATGGAGAAATACGGGCTTCATAAATTATTTGGGTGCATTTACATTTGCCCTGCACCGGGCAGGTATCCACAGAATTACAATTGCATTTATCAACAATTCCAGATTTGATGTCGGTATTATTTAAGTTCATTAAAATATGCCTATTATGGGAATTAATTATATCATCTATATTTGAGGTGCAAGAGTAACTGATTTTTAGGGTGAATTTATTAAAAATTTTATTTAAGGGATTATTATTAATAAAATGTTTATCGATCAACTTGAGAAAATACTTACCAATATTGATATTAGCTAGTTTACAATAAGGAGAGTTAAACCAAATTATCTTCCTTTTTCTACATTTTCTAGTGTTTTTAGTTTTTGATGATTCTGGGTTTATAGCAGGCTTATTATACGTTAACCTGTTAATAAAACCGCTTTTCTGAAGGGCCTTATCGTAAATTTCTTTACTTGCGTTGAAAATTTTTATATTAGATGATAATTGGTTAACCCTATTATTTACTACCTTGGGTATTTGTCTTATAATATTTTGGGGGTGGTTGGACAAACTATTTATATAGGTGGGAGAACTATTTTCTTTGAGAAAGGGTTGGTAGGAACCATCAATTAAGTTAAGGGTGATATCTAGATAGTTTACAATTTTGAGGTTGGAAGTAACCTCAACCTTAAAACGTAAAAAATTTAGGGCTCTGATAATTTTCTTATGTATTCTATTAGTGTAAGGCCCATTGGAATTGGGAATACATATCAGTCCATCATCCCGATATAGGCCTATTAGTTTAGGGTCTAAAAATCTACTTAAAATATCTAAAATATAAATACCTATAGATCAGCTACCTGGGCTGAATCATAGGCTCCCAAAGGGATATCAAAACTATCTTTAGGTCCTTTTGTCCAAGTAGAATTATCAAAGATGAGAATGGATTTTCTAGCTCCCAGTATAATCCTGTAGTCCCTATCCGAAATATTAACATAATTTCTAGCAAAGTCTAAACATTCCACAAGAAGTTTTTTTTGATATAGAGGAATAGAAATCCACAATATCAAATTTATATATATATATATATACAAGTCTTTGAAGTGAAGCCGTGCTGGAATTAGTATATCCACGTCGAAACTGACGGGTGTTGTATCATAGTATTCTGACTGAGTGGAGTTCAGAGTTATTATGACTACTGGCGCGGTATTCTCTGTGAAACCTCGGTAACCCACGGATCTCACCCGATGTCTGACGTATCTCACTATGGCAAGAGTATATGTGTACTCAAGTCGAGTTCTTTAGCATAGAAAAAGGGGAGATCCCACAACAATATATATATATATATATATATGTATTGCGATAGATAGATAGATAGATAGATAGATAGATAGATAGATAGATGTGAACACAGCAAGCTAGATAGCCAGATAATTTAATACACATACGCACAGACAGAATCACTGACACACACAGAGGCGCACGCGAACACGCACATATGTATAAACGCCCCCCCCTCTCTCTCTCTCTCTCTCTCTCTCTATCTATCTATCTATCTATATATATATATATATATATATATATATATATATAAGTGGCTGTATATATCATAATGCATTGCATTGTTGGGTCTTTAATCCTGATTCTCAAAGAATCTTAGCAACTTTACAAATTCTTGTTACGCTCGCCTGCATAAGCTAAAGAAGAATCCTCTATGACACAAGGTTCCACGGGTCACTGGCCACATCAAGAAGAATAATGACACATACAGACAACCATATATGCACATACGTACCCACATAAGCAGGCAAAGATGCAAACACATGCATTAACAAACAGAGACGCGCGAATACACTCACATATCTACACGCAAGTATATATATATATATATATATATATACGAAATAAGTATATATACTGTGATATATATATAGCCATCCGCAGACAGATCTGTTTCGCTGTATCACAGCTCATCGGCACGGTTAGACTCCGATTGCTTTTAACCAAGAATTGAAACCCGACTGAATTGGCGTCAGTCGGCGATTCTAGCTCGGTAGAAGGAAGCAGACTTTTTAGCGTGTATATTATCATTATTCACGTCCAATAACTGAGAGTGTTCTAATTCATTGAATATCTATTTTCATTGAAAATTATTGTTAAAATGAAAATGAATACTATATATATATATATATATATATATGCATCTGTGTAATATACTTATTTTAATTGCTTTGACCCATTTACATAGGAATATTTCATGATATAAATTCATGATACAAATTTATATTTGATTTAATTTATTTAATGTTTATAATATGTATAAATATTTTTATTTTAATTAATTTATATTATTATTTTTTATTAGATGTAATTAATTTACATTAATAAAAAATTATGAAATATTTTTCATATACTCTCTCTCTCTCTTTCTCTCTCTCTCTCTCTCTCTATATATATATATATATATATATAAATGTATATATTATACTAAGTCTGTAACCCGACCCAGATTTTCATGAACCATGAAATTATCAGGTGCTTACTGTGAACCAATAAAGACACACTGATTGATTACATAAAGCATGAAACTCCGAGTCGTGCTATAGACGTAAGATAATATATATATATATATATATATATATATATATATATATATATAGTCACCCGCAGACAGAACTGTTTCGCTGTATCACAGCTCATCAATGCGATTAGACATCCGATTGCTTTTAGCCAGGATTGAAACCTGACCGAATTGACATTAGTTAGCAATTCTACCTCTGAGTCAGACTTTTAGCGTGTGATATACCATGTAAACATACGCCAGTAGCTAAGAGTGTTTTAATTCATTACTGAATAAACGATGTGAAGATGCTAGAGTAGCTACTGTTTTTTCAAAGTCTACCGTTCTTCCAGAGTGCTCAATCAGAATGTGAGAGCGGAGTGAGAGAGTGAGTGAGAGAGAGAGAGAGAGAGAGGGGGGGTGAAAGAAGAGGGGGAAAATTGAGATAATGTTTAAGGAAGCCTTCCTGCTCAAATTCGGTTATATAGTCTGTTTGCATGTCTTTTTATAAAATTATCCTAAAAACTTAATGATATTAAAATTATATAAATATTATTACAAAAATATAATAAAAAAAATCAATGATAATATTTTGCTTGTCATTTTTAATGAAACCTTCACACACACACACAGACACACACACACACACACACATATATATATATATATATATATATATGTGTGTGTGTGTGTGTGTGTGTGAATATTGTTTCATTTTTAATTGAATATGTGTGGGGTTTATGCATGTAGAGTCAGCTGCATGTTGTATTCCGAACACGGTAAGCACATTGTTACCGTGTTCGTAACTGATATTATTTTTCTTTTTTGTTATTAACAATGCTTACAGTGTTCAGAATATAACATATACAGGACTTTAGATACCACACACACACACACACACACACACACACACACACACACATATATATATATATATATATATATATATATACAGTAGTGCAAAAGTATTAGGACAAGAACTAATTTTTTTTTATGAGGCATCAAAATTAAGTTTAAAATCACCCCTGTCCAAACACCTTTGCACACTATCGGGTATGTGATAAAGTATTATGACAGGGGTCATTTTCCTAAAAACACCACTGAAATTCAAATACAGGGTGAAAAGTAAGTATTATTTAACTAAAATGAAGAAGAAGGAAGGCTTCGGAATTTGAATTGGCCCCCACAAATGCCCGATCTCAATCCTATTGAACATCTATGGGATATTTTGGATAAAAAAATTGATAAATCCAATGTTAATTCACAAGACACACTTTAGGAACAAGTACAAGCTGCTTGACAGGAGATACCATTAGATACATTGAAGAAGCATATGATGTGAATAACTGAGAGAATGAAGGCTGTGATCAAAGCAAAATATTAAATTTATTTTGTAACAAGTATTTTTTTCTTGTCAAAGCATCTCTTGAGCAAATAAATACAATTACTTTAATTAAATTGTTTATTTTATGTTAATATGCCTCATAAAAGAGAAAATAGTACTTGTCCTAATACTTTTGCACAGTACTGTATATATATATATATATATATATATATATATATATATATATATATATGTACAGTACTGTGTAATATATATAATATTGATTTATATATCAGGAACAATATTGGGGAAAAGTTATGCACAAATACTTTTTTCACTTAGTCATGAATTTTTCCCATATATATATATATATATATATATATATATATGTGTGTGTGTGTGTGTGTGTGTGTATGTATGTATTTATGTATGTATGTATATGTGTGTTTGTGTGTGTGTGTGTGTGTGTATTTGTTCATCTGAATCAATAATGTATAACAAATCGCCATTATTAATAGGATTTTGTAAATCTTCAGTAATCTTTGAGAATTTTCTGACTTAGTTTGTCCGTTTTTACGAAGGTCTTCCGTTAATCCACCATAAGCTCTAATTCTTCTTCGCGGATCGGTCGTAAAAGAATTACTGAAAATTTAGACGGAAGCGATTAGTGAGGCACCAAAATTCTTTCTCCGATTTAAGTTATGGCAAAAGTGAAATGGATTTGAAAAGTTTCAGACCCATAAAGCAACTACCGATGTCCGAACTTAGTAGCAGCAGTTTACAAGACGTTTATCAACGTCCCAAAATAGGAAATCATAAATTTCGAAGATATTTTGTTAAAGATATAGATATTTGTTTTTGTTTTATTTACATAACGCCTGTCGAGAGAGGATGTATATGTTTTGTATGTAATATTTCATTATTTACGAATCTTACATAAGACTGGCACAAGGCCAGGTACATTCGTGGCTTAGAAGAATCTCTGCAATTGTGCAGTATTTGAACAGCTCGTCTCGCAGGGGATTTATAACATCTTCCTTTATCACTATGGTCTCAATATAACCTTAGACGAAAATTAGTTCCTACACATCCCACACACACATACGCGCATATATATATATATATATATATATATATATATATATATATATATATATATAACGTAAGTAAAAAGTTCCCAAATTTAATTTCGTTAAATGGCCACTTCAGCGAGAAAATTCTTGCTTCATCAGCAACGATCGAAAACAAAAATTGATTATTTCAAATAAGCTGCAAGATTTCCATCCTGAAAGAAGCACAAAAACATATCCATACACAGGAAGTTAAAAAAAAAGAAAAAAAAAGAATAAAGGTGGGTGGAATTAAGAGGATCGGGTTTAAGGATGTTACCTATTTGCTTATTCTTTTTGGATTTAATATATATATATATATATATATATATATATATATATATATATATATATATAAACGTGATTATATATAATTATACTCGTCTCGAAGACCTTCCTCTAAAACATTCGAACCAATTAAAAAAATGGTTTTAAAAAAAGAAAGAGCTTAGGACATGAAAGTCTGTCAAAAGTGTTCACACTGAAATCAGCACGAAGCCCAAAGAGAAAAACCCGACACGAGTAACCATTAAGTTCTATTATATATATATATATATATATATATATATATATATCGAATAAAGGAATAGGGTTGTTCCTATATATATATATGTGTGTGTGTGTGTGTGTGTGTGGCAGTTGCGTATTTGTGAAGCAATCCCTCTTTTATATATGTTTCGTTAAAATCGCCTGAATGGTACTGAGAATAAACTTTTTAATTAATTTTTCTGGTGTTCATAGAAGTGTTTCGTTATCTGGACATAAACTTTGCAAAAAGCGTCCAAAAGTTCTACATATTTGAGAGCTTTCTTTTGGCTATTATCAAAGTATCAAAGACAATTTAAAAACTTATTTTAACTGAATGTGTAGGTTTTTATGCATGAGTTTGAAATTATCGGAATGTTTTATTTTCCGAAAACAGCCAACACAGTGTGATTGTGTTCGTAGTTATTGTTGTATGTTGGTCCTTTCTTTTTTTTTATTGGAGCTTCAATTATTTGAAAACATTTTTACAGGTCTATGAGGTTATCTTTCTACTAGTATATTTAGGATGGAGTTTGGTAGGTTTTCGTGTATGTTTAAATGAGTCGTAATTGAACTATGCTCGTGTGTGTGCAACGTGAGTCGTCTAGATAGGCATGTAGTAATAACTTTTATCTTTTCTTCGACATCTCCTTTACATTTTTATTTTTTCGCTGAAAGCCCCAGCGAACAACTGGCATTTCTGTCTTGTTTGGGGTGAAATGATTATATATATATATATATATATATATATATATATATATATATATATATATATATATATGCTATGGTACCCTATTCTATAAGAATAGACTCTTCCTCCTTCCATAAATACTTACCTGAGTGACTTACAGGAACACAGTTGATAGGCAGTCTAGATGCAGCGTAATTATACCGTTCGGACTTATACTTCAATTTTACTGATTACTAACACTTATTGTTGTATATATGTTTTAATGTATTCATATTCCTTTTTAACAGCATTATTGAATTATTTTATTATTTGTCGATTTTCGTCGAACCTTTACAAGTCAGTGAATTTGTGAACAAATTTTCGGCGCTCTACGCCCTCGTCAGTTCAATGACTGAAGTTCTCGAGTGATATTTCGCTTTTTTTTTTTTTTGACGGTTAGTTAGAATGCGTTTTCTTCGTTTCGCAGTGCGTCTTCTTTTAACTGTTTTTTTTTTGTTTTTGTTTTTAAAAGAAGTCGCACTAACCTGACGTGGGCATAGAGCGCCGAAAATCTATTCACAAATTCACTGACAGCTAAAGGCTCGACAAAAATCGACAAATAATAAAATAATTGTATATATTGTTCTTTTATTTTAATAAACTGTTTTGACCTACCTTCTTGTTTCCGTGTCTTACTTCCGGGCCCTAACAAGCTGACATCATTATATACGACGGTTATTTAATAAATAAGGTGAATTTTTCGCTATAAGGACTTCTAATACAGATAGAAGATTACTTTTTTAAAGTTATTTTCCTATACTTTTTTTTTCAAAGAGATCTAATTTTTTGCAGATTAAAAAAGAAACTTTGAGAGTTTTGGAGATTAACAAAGATGGCCGACCAAGAAGCATGATACAGGATTGAACAGAGGTCAGTTATCAAGTTTTTGGTTGCTGAAGGGTGCAACCCAGTTGAAATTCATAGGAGAATGTCAGCTGTGTATAGTGCCACATATTTCAGCCAAAAAATGTCTACTAGTGGGCTAAATTGTTTAAAGAAGGACGGAGCAGTGTTGAGGATGAAGACAGGCCTGGGAGGCCTACAGTAGTGAGGTCTCCTGAGGTGATCGAATCAGTCAATGACCTCATTCAGTCTGACACAAGGGTGACAGTGGATGACATTTCAAGGACTTTGAGCCTATCTCTTGGGACAGTACACAAAATTGTCCATGATGGAGTCGTCTTGCATTAAGACAACGCAAGGCCTTATACAGCAGCCCAAACGGTGTAGACCATCAACGAGCTGGGCTGGGAACAGCTCCCTCATCCCTCTTACAGCCCAGACCTTGCCCCTTCAGACTTTCACCTGTTTGGTCCCTTGAAAGCGTTCACGAGAGGCACGAAGTTTGAAAGTGACGATGAAGTCAAAAGTGCTGTGAGCTATTGGCGGAGACATCAGTCCAAAGATTTTTACGCTGAGAGAATACAGAAGCTTGTGCACAGATGGTAAAAGTGACTGACACTGTTGGGAGACTACGTTGAAAAAAAAATAGCTTCTAAATGTATTAGAAGTTCTTATAGCGAAAAATTCCCCTTGTTTATTGAATGACCCTCGTAGAAGTCCTTATACCGAAAAAGTCACCTTATTTATTGAATGACCCTCGTAGAAGTCCTTATACCGAAAAATTCCCCTTATTTATTGAATGACCCTCGTAGAAGTCCTTATACCGAAAAATTCCCCTTATTTATTGAATGACCCTCCCCGTAGAAGTCCTTATACCGAAAAATTCCCCTTATTTATTGAATGACCCTCGTAGAAGTCCTTATACCGAAAAATTCCCCTTATTTATTGAATGACCCTCGTAGAAGTCCTTATACCGAAAAATTCCCCTTATTTATTGAATGACCCTCGTAGAAAAAGTCCCCTTATACCGAAAAATTCCCCTTATTTATTGAATGACCCTCGTAGAAGTCCTTATACCGAAAAATTCCCCTTATTTATTGAATGACCCTCGTAGAAGTGCTTATACCGAAAAAGTCACCTTATCTATTGAATGACCCTCGTAGAAGTGCTTATACCGAAAAAGTCACCTTATCTATTGAATGACCCTCGTAGAAGTCCTTATACCGAAAAATTCACCTTATTTATTGAATGACCCTCGTAGAAGTCCTTATACCGAAAAAGCCACCTTATCTATTGAATGACCCTCGTAGAAGTGCTTATACCAAAAAATTCACCTTATCTATTGAATGACCCCCGTAGAAGTCCTTATAGCAAAAAATTCCCCTTATTTATTGAATGACCCTCGTATATTTATATATATACTGACGTTTCAACTAAGCTGAAATGATTTAGAAGGAACCTTTCTATCAATATTTGAAAGAGCGATAATAGTAAATTCATTTGGCATACATATTTTCCTGAAAAAATTGTTTTAATCGAAATATTGTAATAATTTTAATCTATAGTATTACTGACTGCTCAGTCAGTGAAAGCAGAAATGTTCTTTATTCTTGATTTTTATAATTTGAAGGAGTTGAGAAAACATTTTTATACATTCTACCTATAATTAATGAATTAAAAATTTAAAAAATATTGAAACAGCAGTTTAAGCATTAACCACTTTACTACCAAAGAAGCACAAATATCTGTATGGATAAAATCAAAAGGTCTAGGGTAGAGCTTGCTTCCTTTTTACTTGGGGTTATGGCGACTAGATAGAAATAAAGGAGAACCAAAGCAAATATAAAGGAAAATATAATCCTGTTGTCTGCAATTACTGCAGTGGTTCCATCTTGATTTTTATAATTTGAAGGAGTTGAGAAAACATTTTTATACATTCTACCTATAATTAATGAATTAAAAATTTAAAAAATATTGAAACAGCAGTTTAAGCATTAACCACTTTACTACCAAAGAAGCACAAATATCTGTATGGATAAAACCAAAAGGTCTAGGGTAGAGCTTGCTTCCTTTTTACTTGGGGTTATGGCGACTTGATAGAAATAAAGGAGAACCAAAGCAAATATAAAGGAAAATATAATCCTGTTGTCTGCAATTACTGCAGTGGTTCCAAAGTGTTGTGGATCTTCTGTCGTCAGTTTTTTGTGTAGTTGTGGCGAAACTTCGCCGCAAAGTTATAGTGACCGGTTTGTGCCGAAGTAAGACACCAAACAAGAAGGTAGCTTCAAAACAGTGTATTAGTACAACAAAAATAATGATAGTGTTAATAATATGTAATTTAGAAATAAGTAATTTAGTAATTTAGTAGCTGTCGTTAAATGCTGTACTTGACTGCTCGTAACTGTTCTATCACTGCTCTCACGAAGTCATACAGGTAATTTATATATCCAGAGGAAGAGTTCCTTCCTCGTAGTAGGGCACCATAACACAAAGCTTTTGCTAACTGTCATTTCCTTAACTCCTAAGCCACATCCCTATCACCAGCTCACACATCTATATTTAAAACTTATTTTGTTTTATTTTTTTAAACCTTTGAGACCAACCGTAGTTAACCATTGAATTTTGTTTTTAACCATTTCACCCCAATCAAGGCAGAACTGCCACTGGTGCGCAGGGGGTTACATAAAAGGTGAATGATGAGAAAGAGGAACAAGTTACAGGGGAGTCAGATAATGAATAGGAAAAGGATGAGAATACAAGTGCGAAGAGGGCTGCTTGACAGTATATTGGAAAGAAAGAACAACATGATACAAAGGTTGTCAGGGAAATGATGCAAGTCAATGAGATATGAGATGGCAATTGACTTTGCATTTAAATTCTTACGTATTTAATATTTGGACTTTTATATCCACTATTTTTAAGGCAATACTTATAAAAAATATCCACTATTTTTAAGGCAATACTTATAAAAAATATCCACTATTTTTAAGGCAATACTATAAAAATTACTATGCTCATTAAATACGTCTTCGTTTGCTGAATTTCTACTAATTCTATATTCACTGGATGAGGGTACACGGTTAATAATAGATAAAGGATGGTTAGATTCGGGGTGGATATATAAAGTATTCGTATTTGGTTTTTATATGGTAAGTATATATACTTTTCTAAATCTAAAGTCACATCAAGGAAATCTAGTTTTTTATATTTGTGTTAATAGTCACTTTTAAATAAAGGTTTTAAATTCTTTACATATTATCTTTCTAAATTGATCTATTTTAAAATTTGTGTCATTCCACACTACCAAAAGGCCATCATCCTTGTATAATCCAATATATTGAGTATTTATATCTTTATATCTTATCCATATTATTTTGTTAAAAAATAAATGTATACAGTGCTGTACCTTCGTGTGAGCGATATAAATCCAGATGAAGAGTTCTCCGATATTTACTTCTTTTTTTATAATAGTGCTTAATACAACAAATATTGCGGATCATAATATAATATATATATATATATATATATATATATATATATATATATTAATATCAGAACAAATACGAATATTGCTGAGCAGAATAATAATATATATATATATATATATATATATATATATATATATATATATATAAAGTTTATAAAGGAAAACTCAACACATCATTTCAGTTATAAACTATAGCTCATTTTAATGAGTTTAATTAGCTCATATCATCAGACCTTACAATATAACTCCATCTGGTACAAAATTTCTGCCGCTCTGGTTAACACCCATCGAGGTCTCTATATGGATTTAGAAAATTAATATTTTATATTAAAGTAATCTTGTTGGATTATCCTCACGGTTTACGGACTGACACCTATATCTATCTATCTATCTATCTATCTATCTATCTATATATATATATATATATATATATATATATATATATATATATAAAAAGTAAATTACATTTTTCTTTCCTTTTTTCTTGCTGAATTTTGTATTGAGCACTTTCTTATTATTTCATACTTTGAGAGCGGTTGTTGTCCTGCTTTTTTCTGTGTTATTATATATAATTTGTTTAAACATTAGTTTTTATGGATGCTCGTATTTGGGTAAATACTCTGTTTTTTAAATAATTTAACAGTATATTTATTTAAATCTACCAGCCTGTATAATCGAGAAATCTTATTAGGAAAATATGCGTCCTACGGCAGGATTCAAACCTGCGTCCCCTAAGGGAAACCGCAATTCTTTTTTTTTCATTGTTATTTATTTATTTCAAACAAAGTCAATATATTTACGAAATTTTACGAAATCTATTAGAAATGGGGCGATATTTTTGAATTTATTCGTTTAAACATTATTTTTAAACATTATTTTTTAATATATATATATATATATATATATATATATATATATATATATATATGACCGGCCATAATTATTAGGCTTGTTCCTTTGTTAATACTGCACAATACCGTGCATCAAATTAACTGTTCTGTCCAGTTTTTGTGCCCTCTTCCCCATGCTAGTCTTTTCTTCTCATTGGCTGGCCGAAACAAAAATTTCCTGGCTACTTTGTAAAAGTAATAATAAAAAAAGAATCATTCTATTTTCATTTAGAATTATCTAGTTAGCAATAAATACTAAAAATAGTATGAAATACATCATTTTTCTTTTAAACTGGGGTTGTCTAATAATTATAGCCTGTTTTATATACATCTTATTATTTATTAATTTAGAACATGTACAAACTACTACAAAATTGTACATTTGGAAAAATTTCACTATTTAAACAATTTTAGGGTGTGCTCAATTTCTCATACAACGTAATAGTAAATCGATCCTCCATTTTGGGATCACTCGCGCTGGGGTCGCTTTGTTTATGTTTTTAATTTTTTAACGAGTTCTTGCCCTTTTTTAGCAAGCAAAACGTTAATTGCACAGGGCAAGTTGTGTTTCTGTGGGCATGCTATGTCTATAAAGGCAGGTTCAAACTTCAAAACAGATAAAGTGTGCTGGAGATGCTCCAAATGCAAGAAGAGTATGTCCATTAGAAATGGGACATTTTTTGATAATTAAAAAAAAAATGACATTTGGATGAAAAACTAAGCCCCCACTGAAATTGTTTAAATATTGAAATTTTTCCAATTTTTTTTTTTTTTTTTGTCAATCGGAAATTTTAGAGAGTAATCGATAAGATTGCACTGAAAAAGGTAAAAAAAAAAATGATAATCAACAAATTTACAGGTGGTGGTAATGTCATACCAGTGAGTGGTTCCAAAATGGAGGATCGATTTACTATAACATTGTATGATAAACTGAGCCCCAGCCCCACCCCCACCCCAAGTTGTTTAAATATAGAAATTTTCCCAAATTATTTTTGTAATTCGGAAAGTTTAGGGTGAAATCGATAAGATTCCACTAAAAAGTAAAAAAAAAAAATGAAAAACAACAAATTTTTAAAGTCGTGGTAGTCGCCTTTAGGTGCGCCAATTTTTTTTGGGGGGGATATTATTTTCTCTTTTTATTTTTATTTCTCTTTTACATTTTTCTTTTTTTTTTGGTAAGTATAATTTAATTTATTATTTCACTTTTTTTTTTACATTTTTCATCCCTTTTTGTCGCAGGATAGTTTTTACCGACTGAAAAGAAAGAAAATCATATGATCAAATGAAAAAATATGTAATAATATTTACTATAGCATCCTGCCTGTCATTTTCAATTAACTTGTATAAAAATGGGAGGTCGCATAAATACAATATATATATATATATATATATCCTGAGTTAGGAAGCGACCGGAGTCTAAGCCGTATAGATGAGCTGTAATACAGCGAAACAGATCTGTCTGCGGATGACTATATATATATATATATATATATATATATATATATATATATATATAGTACTGTGCAAAAGTATTAGAACAGGGGTGATTTTCCTAAAAATCTCACCGAAATTCCAATACAGGGTGAAAAGTCAAGTAAATTGCTAATAAATATTGGCTATTTAAAACTAGGTGTAAAAGAAATGTATTAAAAAGAAGTTATATTTAATTTTTCCTATTTTCTATTAAACAAGTTATTTTGAAACTACTCTACTGAACATCTATGGGATGTTTTGGGAACAAATACAAGCTGTTTGGCAGGAAAGTGAGTGAAGTCTAGATGCCATTAGATACATTAAAGAAGCTTGTGATGTCAATGCCTGACAGAATGAAGGCTGTGATCAGAGCATAAGGCTATTATACTAAATATTAAATTTATTTTGTAACAAGTATTTTTTCTTGGTAAAGCATTTGTTGAATAAATCGAAGAAAATTACTTTAATTAAATTGTTTATTTTCTGTCAATATGCCTCATAAAAGATAAAATAGTTCTTGAACTAATACTTTTGCACAGTACTGTGTATATATATATATATATATATATATATATATATATATATATATATATACAGTACTGTGCAAAAGTATTAGGACAAGTACTATTTTCTCTTTTATGAGGCATATTAACATAAAATAAACAATTTAATTAAAGTAATTGTATTTATTTGCTCAAGAGATGCTTTGACAAGAAAAAAATACTTGTTACAAAATAAATTTTAATATTTTGCATTTTATCACAGCCTTCATTCTCTCAGTTATTCACATCATATGCTTCTTCAATGTATCTAATGGTATCTCCTGTCAAGCAGCTTGTACTTGTTCCTAAAGTGTGTCTTGTGAATTAACATTGGATTTATCAATTTTTTTATCCAAAATATCCCATAGATGTTCAATAGGATTGAGATCGGGGATTTGTGGGGGCCAATTCAAATTCCGAAGCCTTCCTTTCTCTTCATTTCTTTGAGATTTGAAAAAGAAATCACTCAAATATCATGGACCGAGCATGTGAGCAATGATGAGATTTTGGGAAGGATGGAAACGAATGAGCATCAGGAAGAGACAACTGAAGTTCCTGGGATATACAGGAAGGAGGTCTTGGAGAACCTGATACTAACAAGCCAGATAGAGGGAAAAAGAGACAGAGGAAAGCAGCGGATAGCATATTTTAAGGATCTGATGAGGTGGATGAGGGAACGAGGGTTGCGTGGACTAACAGGAGAAAGAGTGCTAAGAGCCACCAGGTATAGGAAGATGTGAAAATCCATGATCGCCTACGTCCTGAAAAAACAGGACACATAGAAGAAGAAGAAGAAGAAGAAGAAGAAGAAGAAGAAGAAGAAGAAGAAGACCCCAAACAAGGTGATAAACCACGAAGACTGAGAAAGTGACTGAAGTCTAGATGCCAAGTAAGGACAGATTAAATTGCAGATTCACTGAAGTGCAGGGGTCTACGTAAGAGTGAAAAGATTGGAAAAGAGAAAATCGGAAACCACATCCTAAACAGGGAACAAAAGATAAGCCTCTTCATCTGTTCAATAGACGTGGGTGGAGTGTGAAACAGGCGATAGTTTAGTCTATCTACTCCAATTGAAAAAAAAGTAGTTGAAAAAATATGGAAATTAGACAAAGAAGGTTTGAAAGATGCCAGATTGTTCCAGTAGAGTCGAGAGAATTCGAAAGGTTCTAGAAATATGCAAATTAGGTGTTAGCCCCTATAAAAATAGGTTTTGAGCACGGAGGATGGGTTGACCTCATCAGCTCCGGTTTTGATTCAAGGATGTACATCCAGCCGAAAGAATCTCTCTAAGTCGACGACAAAAAGCTAAAACTTAAAACAGTTGATAAAAGGATGTGCTGTCCGCATCAGCTCCGGTTTCGATTCAAGGATTTATATCCAGCCGAAAGAATCTCTCTAAGTCTACGACAAACTAAAATTTGAAAGAGTTGTTGAAAGGATTTGCTGTCATATAAACTCCGGTTAAAATTCAAGGATTTATATCCAGCCAAAAGAATCTCACAGAAAATTCCGAACAACTAAAACCGGAAAGAGAACCTCATGGAACTATCTTACGAGCCATTTCCGACCCCATTGAATCACAAATTGTGGAACCTTGTAAAGGGCAGCGACCAGGTTTACTTTGTCAGCCTTTTTAAATATTGAGGAGAGAGTATATGGTAGTGTTAAGTACTGCGCTTAAGCTTGCAAAAGTGGAAAGCTCATGAAAAAAATTGACATGATAATATTTATCGAAAAAACCGGGTGGAGGGAACAATGTAACAGCGGTCGGAAAGTGATTGAAGACGATATGCCAGGTCAGCACGGATGAATGGGCAAGTTCTTAGGATTTTCTCAAGAATATTTAAATATATAGCGCGAACCCCACACCAGTAATCATCAATACACGGGTGCAGGGTAGACTAATAAAGGTGCAAAGTAGATTCTGGTGACAGAAAGGATTTTGAAACTATACTCCTCTGCTAGTTTTGGTTTTTTGTTGTCAAATTTCCTTGTCATTTAGGAAAAAATAATTCTAATCTAGTGCCTTTCTTTTCTTCATTTTTTCTATCCAATCGGTTGTATTTAGCATGGTCTAATCAAATTTAACACTTTTCGCCATTCTCATCCGATCCTGCTTTGGTCGATCGAGCTTCTCCTATCTAGAGTGGATCAGTGATTGGTAAGTGGGGGCATCAGACAGCGAGAAGGGAGAAGATCAGGGATTGGTAAGTGGGGGCAGCAGGCAGAGAGAAGGGAGGGCGTGTTTAGATCAATTCATGAATGTCCTTCATTTAGCATCCAGGGTCTTTGATGTGAGTTTGTTCCGCCATTTTCAAATGACAGATAAATTCAGCTGATCGGCCTTCTTTTTCTTTCTCACTCTATCTTTCTCTCTCCCGATCGGCCAGCCGGCCGGCCGGTCGGTCAGTCGTCTGATAGGAATAGTGTTTTTACGGTTGGATTAGCTTTAAAGAAACGATATAATGGTGGTGGAATTGGGAGCTGAGAATCGACATTAGGAAAGGGTTTGGTAAGAAGGTTAGAAAGAAAGAATAAAGGATGAAGAAAGTGAATTAATTGAATAATGTGAGGCGAAGGGAAAAAAAAAGAAAGATGAAGAAAAAAGAAAATATAAATGGACAAGAAAGTAGAACCCGAAGAAGAAGAAGAAAAAGAAGAAGAAGAAAAAGAAGAAGAAGAAGAAATGAAGAAAACATGTGAGTTAGACAAAAGAAGAAGTTGACGATAAAAAAAATTATAAGAAAAATAACTAGTAAGAAAAGCACGGAATTAGACATGGCTGGAAGAAAGCAAATTATTATTATTATTATTATTATTATTATTATTATTAGTAGTAGTAGTAGTATTAGAAGAAGAAGAAGAAGAAGAAGAAGAAGAAGAAGAAGAAGAAGAAGAAAACCGAATGTACTAGAAGCGTATTCAAAATAAAGAGAGTATAGGAAGTAATGTTGGGCAGTAAACAAAATAAAGAAGAAGAAAAAAGAAGAAGAAAGAAAAAGAAAAAGAAGAAAATAATGGGCAATATAAGCAGAGAATTAGAAATGATCAGAAGAAATTAAACAAGGAAAGAAAGCAAAGAAGAACATGAAAAAGGATCTAAAACCGAAAAAAAAGAAGAAAAATAAGAAGAAGAAGAAGAAAAAAGGAAGAAAATAATGGGCTATATATCCAGAGAATGAAAAAAGGACTAGAATAAACTAAACAAGGAAAGAAAACCAGAAGAAGAAGAATCTAAAATCCGAAAGAAGTTTGAAAAATATCGGATAATAGAAATAGAAAATTAGAAATGACAGGAAGAAATTAAACAAAGAAGGAAATCAAAGAAGGAAGAGAATAAAAAAAAATCTAAAGAATGAAAGAACATTTTTGGAAAACCGAAAGTAGTAGTAGTAGTAGTAGTAGTAGAAGAAGAAGAAGAAGAAGAAGAAGAAGAAGAAGAAGAAGAAGAAGAAGAAATGTTTATTACTGAAATAAGGAAAAGAAAGAAAGAAAGAAAGAAAGAAAGACGGAGTCAAACTTTTTGAAAGAAACAGAAAATAGAGGTCGCAAGAACTAACTAGAATTGAAGAAAAAGAAAAAGAAAAAAATAATGGGTAATATAAGCAGAGAACTAGAAATGATTAGAAGAAATTAATCAAGGAAAGAATGAAAAGAAAAAGAAGAAAAAGCATTTAAAAACCGAAAAAAAAAAAACAACCAAAGAAGAAGAAGAAGAAAAAGAAGAAGAAAAATAAAAAAAATAATGGGTAATATAAGCAGAGAACTAGAAATGATTAGAAGAAATTAATCAAGGAAAGAATGAAAAGAAAAAGAAGAAGAAAAAGCATTTAAAAACCGAAAGAAAAAACGAAAGAAGAAGAAAAAGAAAAAGAAAAAGAAGATGTCCGAAAAATATCGGATAATAGAAATAGAAAATTAGAAACGACAGGAAGAAATTAAACAAAGAAGGAAATCAAAGAAGGAAGAGAAAAAGAATCTAAAAAATAAAAGAACATTTTTGGAAAAGTGAAAGTAGTAGAGACAGTAGTAGTAATAGAAAAAGAAGAAGAAGAAGAAGAAGAAGAAGAAGAAGAACAACAACAACAACAACAACAACAACAATGAGATAAAGGACAAGACTCTAAAAAGAAGGAGAGAGAGGAGATTGGAAGAAAGGTCCAGAAGAAAAATCACGTGTGTATAAAGAATAGGACTTAATTTTTGAGGAAATAGAAAGAAAGAATGGCGAAAAAAGTAGTAGTAGTAGTAGTAGAAAAATTATAAGTAAATCCAACGAGGAAACATGATAGGAAAAGGGAGAAGAAAGTTTATGAAAGGAAGAAACGGCAAAAATAAATAAATAAACAAACGATAAATAAAATAAAATCATTAAATACGCTTTTCATTGCAGAGCAGGGGAATCAGTCAGATATCTCGGGGTTTCTTCTTGACGTAAGTTCGATACTCACTAGAAGCATTCTACTTATGTCCTTTTGCGTGACGAAGCCGAACAAAAAAAAAAAAAACAACAAAAAACAACAAACAAAAAAACGAAAAAAAGAAAGAAATACGTTCAAAATATGATTTTCAAAAAAGAAAGTAATAAAATTAAAAACTAGTGTAAAAAAAGAAATATAAAAGAAAAAAATAAAGAACTTAAAAAAGAAAGAAGAAGCCTGGAACGTAAAGTAAAAAAGAAAGAAGAAAAAGATGGAGAATGAAACAAAGATTGAAAGAAAAAAGAGTGAAACGAGTAAATAAAAATGATTGAAAAGAAGCAAAGAATAAAAGAAAAGTGTTGAAGGAAATAACGAAAAAAAAAAAAGAAACAGAATTAAAGAAAAATTAATGGAAAAAGGATAAACAGAAAGATGAAGCAAACAGAAATAGATAGAATGAAAGACAAAAAAAAAATGAAAGAAAAAATAAAAATAAATGAAAGAAAGAAACAGTAAGATAGAAAGCAAACAAAATTAAAATATAAAAAGAAATAGTATAAGCAAGAAAAATCAAATATAAAAGAAAGGACAAGAAATTGAAAGAACCGAAAAGAAAGAAAAATGAAAAAAAAAAAAATGGCAAAGGGAAATGAATGAAACAAAAAGGAAAGAAACTGAAGAATGAAAGAAAGTGTAAGAAACAAAGAAAGAAAAAAAGGAAGAAAGTATAACGAAGAAAAACAAAAGAAAAGTAAGAATCAACATAAAACAGAAATAAAAAATGATAGAAAAAAGTAGAGAAAATTTAACAAAATGAAAAGTTAAATAAATGTTTGAATGAATTCAATGAACTGATTATTTGTAATTTAAAACCATCTTATTAACAGACAAAACATGCAAAGTTATTCCGCTGGCCTATTCCCCAATTTTAGTTTTCAAGCCTTAATACAACAGCTTTGTTTTAGCTTCTAATAGAGAGCAACATATACAGGTGCTATAGAAAAAATTGCGCGTTGATTGTTTTTTTATTTTGCTGACTGATGTGCGTTGTGGTTTATTGGATATCGGCTAGGAACGAGAAATCGGTGGAGCCTAGTTCGAATTCCAGCCGAATTCATTGCATTCACTTACGCGCAAATACCCTTGGGAAAGGTATTAATCCGTCTATTCCTTCCAGTTATGGGTTAAATAACAGGACAGATTGGGTTCTATAGCCTTGGTGGGCAACCAGTCTACCGCAGAAAGCAATGGCAACCTACTGCGGGATAATCTTCTGCCCAGTCAGTCATGTCTCTTTCGAGACATGATCGCCCAAGCGTGTATCACGTATGGCACTTAACTGACTGACTGACTGAATATTATAGTGTAACACCGCCAAACTGCCCCTTGGTCCGGAACCTGTTGTGACTATCGTCATTTCTCACTTCCACTGGCCGAATATTCGCTACTGAATAACAGTGGAAAAAATATATTTTTCCTTTCTCCCCAATTTTCAGCTAGTTTATCTATTTTCCAGATTTTACAAGCATCCGAGTATTAAAATATTTCTAATCAGCGCTCATATCGCGATTTACAATAAACTGCAAAATCAACAACATCACTAATAATAATTTCTTTCGCTCCGTCGTATTAAACTAAGAATTACTTTTTTTTTTCATACGTAGAAATACGGTTACATTAGTAGGGTTAGTTGGGCAACATCTGTAAGAAAGAAAAAAACCAGCCCGACGCTATTCCCTCCGCCAGAAATGTCTAAATAACATACTGTAATGCTTATAGTGCAGTGTTTGGGTGTCACTCTGAGAACAGTGCAGAGGATACGGAAAGTGTTGGATAAGTCTTATGTTGATTAGGAAGGGAATATCATAAGAAAATAAATAGCGAATTTGTTGGTGAGGCCCTCAATATGCATACATGGATACCTACATGCGTTGTGGTGCAGTGAATATCGGCTTGGAACGAGAAAACGGGGAACTGAGTTCGAATTCCAGTTGAATTCCTTGCATTCACTTACGCGCAAATACCCTTGGGAAAGGTTCTTCCTTCCAGTTATGGGTTAAATAACAGGACAGATTGGGTTCTTTAGCCTTGGCTGGCAACCAGTCTACCGCAAAAAGTAATGGCAACCTACTGCGGGATAATTTTCTGCCCGGTCAGTCATGCCTCTTTCTAGGCATGATCGCCCAAAGGTGTATCACGTATTACACTAAACTGTCTGACATCAAATGCCTTGAAGAGATAGGGCTACCTTGGGTAAAGAGGATGGCTGCTGGAAGACCCTCTGTCTGGCAGGAGGACTCTGCACCTTGCCGCACAAGAAAGAGAACCCGGTCATGGATGTCATACAATTTCGGAGATCACATCACCTTTCACACCTGTCCACCTAACTACTCAGGCTGCACTCCACTTGATTATTATGTGTTGGGCTCAGTTGAGTGAGAGAATAACAAAACTCCTAGTAATATCAAAGTTTAACTGAAGGCAAAGATTTTGGCAGCATTCACCAACTTAAACAAGGAGTCCATCCTTGAAGAGATGCAGGAGATTCCGAAATCCTCTAGAGGCTGTGGTTGGAGCCAATGGGAATTTTATTGAATGCATTTTCTTATTAGTATTTCAAGATAATTTTGTGTGATTTTTGGTAAATATGTCAGTGTTATTTTCATTTTCGCGGAATTCAGACGACAATTTATCCATAGCACCCTGGACATATTTTAGCCTGCCCATTCTATTTAGAGTTTTTCAACATATTTTTTGTGTGATTTTGGTAAAATATAACAGTTGAGATAAGATGTTAGGCTTATGTTCACTTTTACTTTAGACGACAATTTATCCATCGCACCTGGAAATATCTGTGAAGATGAGACGTCAGTGTTGTCTTAATTTTTGCGTAATTTAGACGACAATTTATTCATAGCACCCTGGACATATCTTAGCCTGTTCCTATCTATCTATCTATCTATCTATCTATCTATCTATCTAGTCCCTTCAAAGTCCCTTCAAATCTATCTATCTATCTATCTATCTATCACAGTCCCTTCAAACTATCCCTTAAATCTATCTATCTATCTATCTATCTATCTATCTATCTATCTATCTATCTATCTATCTATCTATCACAGTCCCTCCAAATCTATCTATCTATCTATCTATCTATCTATCTATCACAGTCCCTTCAAATCTATCTATCTATCTATCTATCTATCTATCTATCTATCTATCTATCTATCTATCATATCCCTATCAAATCTATCCCTATCTATCTATCTATCTATCTATCTATCTATCTATCTATCTATCTATCACAGTCCCTTCAAATCTATCTATCTATCTATCTATCTATCTATCTATCTATCTATCTATCTATCTATCACAGTCCCTAAATCTATCTATCTATCTATCTATCTATCTATCTATCTATCACAGTCCCTTCCCAAATTCTAAATCTATCTATCTATCTATCTATCTATCTATCTATCCTACTACTATCTATCTATCTATCACAGTCCCTTCAAATCTATCTATCTATCTATCTATCTATCTATCTATCTATCTATCTATCTATCTATCACAGTCCCTTCAAATCTATCTATCCCTATCTATCTATCTATCTATCTATCTATCTATCTATCTATCTATCTGGTAGAAACTTGGCCGATTTGTTGTCAGTCGCAGTCTCCGCTCCTTAAGCCATAGAATGAGAGAGGCGAAATTTTAGCCTGTTATATATAAGCGGTGTATAAACACGCCAGTCACTGGAATAACTCAGTTTATTGCTGAAGAATTATGCATAAATCGTAGAAGTGGTAACTGTTTTTAAAAGTTTCCTCTCCAAAGAGCTCAATCGTATTGAGAGCATATATTCAAATAAAACTCCGAAAAGTACATAGGTTGTATGACCATTTTAGTGAGAAAACCTATCTTCTTCAGTGATAAGTTCTTTATTATGAAAATACAGGACAAATTTCATATACCGGAAGGTCACACAAAAAGAAATTCATACACCGGAAGTTTACATGAAAGAAGGAAAAAGATCAGAATTATGAAAGAACAATAATCTTAGCGCCTAAAATTAACATAACTCAACACTATATATATGCCAGCAGTATAGCCCGGCGTTGCTCGGGTGTAATGAAAGATTTAAAACTAATCCATGGTCCTGAAGCTCAGACGCAGCCTAAAGAATATTTGCGTGAAGTTTGGTCAGAATCGGATAAAAATTATGGATTTGTATGAAGAACATACAGACAAATAAACAAACACACACAAAATCTTGCCTTATAACAGGTGAAGAGGCTCATCCCTTGTTTCCTGTTTAGGATGCGGTTTCCGGTTTTTTCTTTTCTAATCTTCTCACTCTTATGTAGCCCCCTGCACATCAGTGGTGTTACCACCTTGCTTGGGGTGATATGATTAAAATATCGATTTTCTCCACTATTGTAAGAACTGCAACATTCAAACTCCTGAATATCGTTTCTGATGTCTTTGTCTATGAGTGTATCAAATTTGATCAAAATCGGATCACTCCTTCTATGCTATAACCCGATTTTTTCGATTATCGATTTTCGATATTTATCAGTAGTACCTCGACACAAAACCTAGCTAAGAACACTCGCAGACGCTTATAGTACAACTGTGTAAATTTTCAAGAAAATCGGTTCAGCCGTTTCGGAGTCTATAGGTAACGGATACACACACACACACACACACATACACACACAAAGTTCCATTTATAAATAAGTTTAGATAAATACTCGTATTTGAGAGGATAGTCTGTTTTACTATAATTAATACATAATCGTCTGATTTCTTTTCGAACATCTATCTCTGCTCTGGTTTGTATCCTAATATAAAAGAAAGCAACCGAAGACAATATTACGAAAATTTGTGAAATTGGTATTAACCGACATATTTATTTATTTGAACAATATTTTTAATGGATATTCGTATTTGAGTGGATAGTCTGTTTTTCTATAATTAAACAGTATATTTTAATTATCCAACAGCCTAGATGATCTAGAAAACTTGTTTTGGAAAACATCTATCTTCAGGGATGATTCGAACATGCATATTTCCATATACCGGATAGACGCCGCCATTAGATCTGGTGTGTATAACCACCCAACCACAAATATATCATTGTATCCAAAGTCCGAATTAATACACATTCTCCTGATTTCTTTTAGAAGATCTGTTTCTGATCGAGTGGTAAGACATACCTGATCTAATGGCGGCATTTCCTCGGTATATGGGAACATGAAAGTTTGAATGCAGGTATAAATTGAATTTTTAAAAAAAAGTTTGTACAAACACTTACTGCCTAAAGAAAATAGTAAGGTTGGGAAAACATGTAACCTTTTTATAAATTCATATGCAATATTCATAATAGGTATTTACAGAGAATTATTAAAATTAAAATGATTTGAGTTATATGTGAGTTTTCAGAAAAGGTCGCTTTACTTAAATCGGTTTCGCGTTTAGCTTTACAAAAATTAAATAATCTTGGAATTGTTTCAAACTTTTGTTCTAATCTTGGTTGATATAGGTGTTATAATAGACACAACGTTTCGACCAAGTACCCTCTGGTCATCATCAGGTGTCTATGAATTGGCTGATGTGGATTATCTCGTTGATTACTGCAAAATATCCTGTGAAATCAATTATTGTTCTTTTATGTTGGAATTTAGTTCGCCAGTACCAAGTCCAAGGATCAAACTCATGACTATTTGATAATACTAACACGTGTATAACCAACTACTATATCCACTACGCCACCGTTCCGAAGGAATTTAGTGATGTATTTTTGGAGCCTTTTTTATGATGACCAGAGGGTACTTGGTTGAAACGTTGTGTCTATTATAACACCTATATCAACCAAAATGAGAACAAAGGTTTGAAATAATTCCAAGATTATTGAAAAATTACTCATCTCAGAAATAAATACAAAGTTTGTAAATGTTTATTTGATTCCCACGTGGCGAGGAGTCTTTTAGTTTACAGTGACATAACACTGGGATATAAGTTCCCGTTCGATTACCGAAATTAAACAATATCGGACCTGGCCAGTACCTAAATGGTTGTCAATTTGGGAATCAATCACTTAAGTGATACACGATTGTGCGATCATGTCTCGAAAGTAACATGAAGATTTTCCCGTAGTAGGTTGCCATTACTTTCTGCTGTAGACTGATTGCAAAAAAAGAGATGTATGAATCCAACTTTTCTTCCCCGGCAATAAACCAATTAAGCTTATATGTGCGGGTGATGGAATGCATAATGGAGTAAAATTGTTAATTGGAGAGCCAAGTTCCAATTCTTGTTGGGTTCTTTATATTCACTTGCCACACCTCAGCTATAAATTATTTGGCATGACTTTATAGGATACAGACCGGTCAAAGCAGTCAGTCAGTCGGGCAAGAGGGTCAGTGAGAGCAAAGAGTCGATCAGTCAGTCGGTCAAGAGGGTCAGTGAGAGCAAAGAGTCGATCAGTCAGTCGGTCAAGAGGGTCAGTGAGAGCAAAGAGTCGATCAGTCAGTCGGTCAAGAGGGTCAGTGAGAGCAAAGAGTCGATCAGTCAGTCGGTCAAGAGGGTCAGTGAGAGCAAAGAGTCGCTCAGTCAGTCAGTCAAGAGGGTCAGTGAGAGCAAAGAGTCGATCAGTCAGTCGGTCAAGAGGGTCAGTGAGAGCAAAGAGTCGACCAGTCAGTCGGTCAAGAGGGTCAGTGAGAGCAAAGAGTCGACCAGTCAGTCGGTCAAGAGGGTCAGTGAGAGCAAAGAGTCGATCAGTCAGTCGGTCAAGAGGGTCAGTGAGAGCAAAGAGTCGATCAGTCAGTCAGTCAAAAGGGTCAGTGAGTGCAAAGAGTCGATCAGTCAGTCAGTCAAGATGGTTAGTGAGAGCAAAGAGGCGATCAGCCAGTCAGTCAAGAGGGTCAGTGAGAGCAAAGAATCGATCAGTCAGTCGGTCAAGAGGGTCAGTGAGAGTCAGCAGTCCGCCGATCCGTCACTCAGGCAAGCAGTCGATTTGTCAGTCAGCCGCGCAAGTCAAGCCCAAAAGGCGCAGTGTCAGATATGCACAATCCGATCGGTGCCTACGTCAAAGTGACCAGTACCGATTTTCGCCAAATCAAACATTACGAATAGAAAGAAGAGCTTTTAGCCGTTTGGATCCACTTTTGCAAGTGTGCAATTTATTCTGTGTTTTTGATGTATGAAATAGGATTTGTTTCCTATAAGTTCTCGATTTTTCAACCAATCAGAATCCAGAGTATCGCTTTTCACACTGACTTGTGCGAAAAAATAAAAAGCTTTTAACCGTTTGGATCCTCTTTTGCGGGTGTGCAATTTATTCAGTGTTTTTGATGTATGATATAGGATTTGTATCGTATAACTTGTATTACTAAAATCATTACTAACTAAAAAATAAAATAAATATGTCAGTAGCGACACCTTTTCACTATTAAAGCGGTTTTTCTGGTATAAGAAGCGGTACTGGTTCGATTCTGCTGGTGGTGGAGGGGAACAATTTGTCTTTAGTAGTGATTCTCGATATAGGCTGGTTGTTATTAATTTCACTAAGAAATATAAATCAGAAACTGGGATAATAACAAAAAGAGCACTAACAATAAAGTTTATAGTAAATAAATAAATAAATAAATATATATATATATATATATATATATATATATATATATATATATGTGTGTGTGTGTGTGTATGTATGAGCGCGCATATTGGAATGTCTTTGAACGCCGAGACCATTAATCTTATCATATGACGCTAAAAATGATTCCACAAAAGCAGGATAAAATTCCATGTTCATCCTCAAACACTGAATCGTTAAAAACAACAGATGTATGTGTGTGTGTATGTGTGTATGTGTGTGTGTGCCCGTGTGTGTGTGTGTGTGTGTGTGTGTGTGTGTGTGTGTGTGTGTGTGTGTGTGTGTACAACTATCTGTTGTACGACTTGAACGATCATTAGACTTCTGTCAGGGATTTGAATCGAGGGGAAAAATGTGAAATGTAAAATGCAAGAATAAAAAGGCGAGAAATATAAAAAGCGAGAACAAAAAGAAAGGAAATATAAAAGGCGAAAATAAAAATATGAGAAATATAAAAGTCGATAAATATAAAAACAGCAATAAAAAGGCGAGAAATATAAAAGACGAGAATAGAAACAAGAGAAATATAAAAGGCGATAATAAAAAGGTAAAAAATATGAAAAAATGAATAAAAAGGTGAGAAATATAAAAGGCGAAAATAAAAATATGAGAAATATAAAAGTCGATAAATATAAAAACATAAATAAAAAGGCGAGAAATATAAAAGACGAGAATAAAAACGATAGAAATATAAAAGGCGAGAATAAAAAGGCAAAAAATATGAAAAAAATGAATAAAAAGGTGAGAAATATTAAAGGCGAAAATAAAAATATGAGAAATATAAAAGATGAGAAACATAAAAACATAAATAAAATGGCGAGAAATATAAAAGACGAGAATAAAAACGAGAGAAATATAAAAGGCGAGAATAAAAAGTTAAAAATTATATGAAAAAATGAATGAAAAGGTGAGAAATAGAAAAGGCGAAATTAAAAATATGAGAAATATAAAAGTCGATAAATATAAAAGACGTGAATAGAAAGGCGAGAAATATAAAAGACGAGAATAAAAACGAGAGAAATATAAAAGGCGAGAATAAAAATATGAGAAATATAAAAGTCGAAATATATAAAAGATTTGTATAGAAAGGCGAGAAATATAAAAGACGAGAATAAAAACGAGAGAAATATAAAAGGCGAGAATAACAAAGGAAAAAATATGAAAAAATGAATAAAAAGGTGAGAAATATAAAAGGCGAAAATAAAAATATGAGAAATATAAAAGATGAGAAACATAAAAACATAAATAAATAGGCGAGAAATATAAAAGACGAGAATAAAAACGAGAGAAATATAAAAGGCGAGAATAAAAAGGTAAAAATTATGAAAAAATGAATAAAAAGGTGAGAAATATAAAAGGCGAAAATAAAAATATGAGGAATATAGAAGTCGTTAAATATAAAAGACGTGAATAGAAAGGCTAGAAATATAAAAGAAGAGAATAAAAACGAGAGAAATATGAGAAATATAAAAGGCGATAAATATAAAAACATAAATAAAAAGGCGAGAAATATAAAAGACGAGAATAAAAACGAGAGAAGTATAAAAGGCGAGAATAAAAAGCGAGAAATATAAAAGACGAGAATAAAAACGAGAGAAATATAAAAGGCGAGAATAAACAGGCGAGAAATATAAAAGACAAGAATAAAAAGGCAAAAAGTATGAAAAAATGAATAAAAAGACGAGAAATATAAAAGGCGAAAATAAAAATATGAGAAATATAAAAGTCGATAAATATAAAAACATAAATAAAAAGGTGAGAAATATAAAAGACGAGAATAAAAACGAGAGAAATATAAAAGGCGAGAATAAAAAGGCGAGAAATATAAAAGACGAGAATGAAAAGGAGAGAAATATAAAAGGCGAGAATCAAAAAGGCGAGAAATATAAAAGACGAGAATAAAAAGGAGAGAAATATAAAAGGCGAGAATAAAAAGGTAAAAACTATGAAAAAATGAATAAAAAAGCGAGAAATATAAAAGGCGAAAATAGAAATATGAAAAATATAAACGTCGATAAATATAAAAACATAAATATAAAGGCTAGATATATAAAACGAGGATAAAAACGAGAGTAATATAAAAGGCGAGAATAAAAAGGCAAAAAATATGAAAGAAATGAATAAAAAGGCGAGAAATATAAAAGACGAGAATAGATACGAGAGAAGTGTTGAATGCAAGAATCTGAACGAGAGGAATATAAAAGCGAGAGTAAAAAGGCCTGAAACATAAAAGACAAGAAACATAAAAGGCGAGAAATGTAAAAAATCAAGAAATATAAAGACGAAAAAAAAACGAGAGAAATATAAAACGCATGAATGAAAAGGTGAGAAATATAAAAAGGCGGGAAATATAAAAGGCGGGAATAAAAATATAACTCATCTTTGTAACAAAATTTATCGTAAATAATCAGCCCAGTAGAAATAAATATCTGAATATAGTTTGATTTAAAAACAGAATATCTCAAATATTAGTATCGATTAAAAATAATGTTAAAAAAAATACATCAAATATATACAAATGTGTGTGTGTGTGCTTGTGCGTGTGTGCAAAGAAGGGAGATTTATTTTCTGTTTATTAATACGAAGGCCGGTAGATGAAAATAAATAAATATACTGTTTAATAAATAAACGGGGGGTCTACTCAAATATGAGTGACGGCTAAAAAAGTAACCTTTTATTAGAATCGGTCAGAAGAAAAAATTAAAAAATCCATCCCTTTCCTTTAACACACACACACGCGCGCGCGCGCATATTTTATATATGTATGTATGTATGCATGTATATATATATATATATATATATATATATATATATATATACAGTACTGTGCAAAAGTATTAGGACAAGAACTATCTTATCTTTTATGAGACATCAAAATAAAGTTTAAAATCACCCCTGTCCTAACACTTTTGCACTCTACCAGTAATTTGCAAAAGTATTAGGACAGGAGTGTTTTCCTAAAAACCTCACTGAAATTCAAATACTGGTTGAAAAGCCAAGTAAACTACTAATAAATATTGATTATTTAAAACTAAGTGTAAAAGAAATGTTTTAAAAAGTAGTTATATTTAATTTTTCGTATTTTCTATGAAACAAGTTATTTTGAAATTACTCATTATTCTATTATCCTTGGATATGACTGATTGTTCATATTCCCCCCTCACGAATTGAGCTGTAACTAGTGTCAAGGTAGTTTAAAGGTTGCTTTTTAAACTTTATTTTGGTAATAGCTAGATTGTGATGTGAACGCCTGACAGTATGGAGGCTGTGATCAAAGCAAAAGGCTATTATACTAAATATTAAATTTATTTTGTAACAAGTATTTTTTTCTTGTTAAGTAAATCAAATCAAATTACTTTAAATAAATTGTTTATTTTCTGTCAATATGCCCCATGAAAGATAAAATAGTACTTGTCCTAATACTTATGCACAGAACAGCATATATATATATATATTTATATATATATAAAGGAAATCTCAACAGGTCATTTCAAGTTATATAGATATAACACTTAATATTTTATATTAAGTTAATCTTGTTGGATTATACTCTCCGTTTACGGACTGGACATACATACATACATACATACATACATACATATATATATATATATATATATATATATATATATATATATATATATATATTAGGTGCTATTGGTAAGTTGTCGCAATTATTATATTATTTCAAAGCAAAAGACTATTATACTAAATATTCAATTTATTTTGTAACAAGTATTTTTTCTTGTTAAAGTATTTGACGATTAAATCAAATAAAATTACTTTAATTTAATTGTTTATTTTCTGTCAATGCCTTATAAAAGTTAAAATAGTTCTTGCCCTTATAGTTTTGCACAGTACTATATATATATATATATATATATATATATATATATATATATATATATATATATCCTGGTGTAAAATTGAAACAACTGATTTAGTTTCTTTTTTTTTTCACCATGCTGTTAATTTTACACACACTTTAGTGTCATCGATTTGTATTTTTTCCTCAGATGAGCTCATTTGCGGTGGTGTTAAGAATGTATGATGAAATTTGTTTGATCTTTAAAAATATTGCATCATCCATAATTGCATCAGATTTTTATCACGCACAGACACGACTATCTCGACTCTCGATTAGTTGCCCTACGGCCATTGTCTGCAATGGACGTTACTCCAAGAAAGAGTTTGAAAGTGATAACGCTACAGGCATACACTAGCAAGCCTTACCAGATATTGTTGGTTTCAGCTTTTTCAACTATAAAATCATGTCACCAAGTCGGTGAAAGAAACTATTATTCCCGAAATTGTATGGATCAAGAACACAGTTCTTCAAAGGACATAATAACTTTTAAATAATAGAGACAATATCGGCTATATACAACTACGAAACTGACATGAAGACTTACACTACATCTTTCTGAACAGAGCTCAATTCGAGCTCATTAAAATACACACAAAAACCTACCAACACTATCCGTAACATATTTGTTGACAACACAAATATCATAGCATCATCCACATGCAAAACAGGGGCTAATAATAAAAGGGGGCGAAATTAATAAAAAAGAAAAACCCAACGCTCAATAATATCAACTATAAACACACTAACAAAGTGCTTATCGTGTTTGGTACATAAAATGTACACACTACTCTACAAATATACATAACACAACATACATTCTGTTACATGTAAAATAAAATCCATCCTCGATAATGGTTAGAGTATAGCCGAAAGCGGTCGGATAAACAAAACATTTGGAGAATTTTTATATAATTCATGTCATCAAAGAAAAAAGAGCATAAAATCAAATAAAAAAGTACATAAAAAAAACTTCATATCTGAAATTGTGAAGAATTCACTCTTATCATTTTTTTTTTCAATGCAACAGCTTATTTTCTCTCACTTCCCGCCTATGGAATTCCCTTCCATCTACTTGCTTCCCCGACAGCTACAATCTCCAGGAATTTAAATGTAAGGTCAACAGACATCTTCTATCTCACTAACTCGTATCCTTTCTCTCAAGCTCTTTTTTCCATCCACTCCATCGGTATTCTCATCCATCTATTACCCTCCTCCTGACACTTTCTATAACCCCTCTTTCTCATCACTTTTCCCTATGTAAACCCCTGTGTAACAGTGACAGTAGAATGCCTTGATTGCGGTGACATAATTACAAAAACAAAAAAACTATCTATCTATCTATCTATCTATCTATCTATCTATCTATCTATCTATCTATACTAGCAGTATAGTCCGGCGTTGCTCGGGTATAATGAAAGCTTTAAAACTAATCCATGGTCCTGGAGCTCAGACTCAGCCTAAAGAATATTTGTGTGAAGTTTGGTGAGAATCGGATAAAAATTGTGGATTTGTATAAAGGGCATACAGACAGATAAACACACACACACACACAAACATATATACATATATATATATATATTATCGGTTTTCTGCACTATTGTAAGAACTGCAACCTTGAAACTTCTGAATATCGTTTCTTATGTCTTTGTCTATGAGTGTATCAAATTTGATTAAAATCGGACCATTCCTTCTATAACCCGATTTTTTCGATTATCGATTTTCGATATTTATCGGAGGTACCTCCACACAAAACCTAGCTTAGAACACTCGCAGGTGCTCCCTAACTATGAATTTACACGAGCTACTAGATTAGCAACTAGGTTCACCCTCTTACAGTGAAACCGATAAAATGTAATTACAATTTCTATTCTAACAGCTTTTTTCTCGCACTTCCAGCCTGAGGAATTCCCTTCCATATACTTGCTTCCCAGACAGCTACAATCTCCAGGAATTTAAATGTAAGGTCAATAGACATCTCCTATCTCACTGACTCGCATCCTTTCTCTCAAGCTCTTTTTTCCATCTACTCCACCCCCATCACACCAGTATTCTCATCCGTCTATTATCCTCCTCCTCACATCCCCTATAACTAACCCCTCTTTCTCACCACTTTCCCCTATGTAACCCCTGCGCAACAGTGGCGGTAAAACTGCCTTGCTTGGGGTGAAATGATTAAAAAAGATATATTTATATACATATATAAATTCGGTCTCCGATATTAAATAATTAATGAAATGGTTTTAACAACCGACATATTTAATATATGTTTGAACATTATTTTTAATCGATGCTCATATTTGAGTAGATATTCCGTTTTTAATCAAACTGTATACTTTTATATACATATACGACTTGAATAAATAAATAAACAAATAAATTAAATATGTCAGTTGTTAAAACCTTTTTGTTAATCTTCGGGATTTTCCGTAACATTGTGTGTTTACATTTGTTGACATTTCAATGCAATTCAGAACAGAGATGGTTATTTACGTAGAATCGAATTTGTGTTATATAAAGCTTGTTTTAAATTCGGATAGACTGCGGAATCATTCGTCGTCGATTGGTCTAAGACGCACCAGATCAATTAATGGCTTTCCCTATGTTTATAGGTGTCTCGGGTTCGAGTCCTGCCGAACGACACACATTTTTTATCAAAATTTATCGTAAATAAGAAGGCCGGTAGAAATAAATACACTTTTTGAACCCTCTTCTCGGCACCCGCTATAACCTACTTCTCTTTCTCATCACTTTTTCCCCTACGTAAGTCCCTGCGCAACAGTGGCAGTAAAACTGACTTGCTTGGGGTGAAATGAATAAAAAAAAAAGTGCAAAATGTGTTTTGCCTTTAAATAACCCACGAAAGGTTGATGAACCGTAAAAAAATAATCACTTAATCTGAATTGCTGCAAGCAGATTTTATTTATATTTAGACGACTGTCCTTTTCTTTGTTGTTATTACCAGAACTTTTCATCATTCTTGTGGATTAAAGCTTTGGTTCGTTAATTTGGATGAAGGTAACTCAATGTGGTACTACAGAAGTTGTGTTGTGGATACCTTTCACCGAACATGTGTTCGACAACGAAGTTTTTAGAGAAAATGGAAACTTATAAATAACATGAGGAAGTGAGAGTTGATATTTCTCTGACAAAAAACGAGGACAGAGAGCTCGGAAAATCTGATATTCACATGTTAATTTGACGGCAAAAAGACAAAAATTTATTAAGAGCTAATAAGGAGAGGAAATTGTGGAGATCCATGATTGCATACGTCCTGAAGGGACACGGCATATCAAGAAAAAATAATTGTGAATTCAGTTCTTTGGCTGGTTAGTAAATATTAAACTCATGTGAGCAATAATTGTGGAGTTCCTTAAAAATTACTGAAATTGACATTCACTTGAAGAAGGCTGTAGAGCGCAATAGCTAATTTTTTTATATTTTATTTTTTTACAATGATGTTGACAAAGTTTGGGGTCCACTCGAATTTGAAAGTTACATTTTAAGAGTCACAGTTTATGCGGATATCTATCGAAGGTAACGGTTAACCCTAGACTTTAAGCAGTTAGGGATGGATGAAGGAACCTCTTATGAGTCCGTTCCACAAAGCAGTGTTTCTTGAGTGGATCTTAAATGCGAAGGGAATGAGGGCGCTTCACAACAATGTGCGCTGCGTGGCGGGTCTCAGTCGTGAAGGTTAGGACTGGAGGAACGAAGGAGTGTAATTCATCTGAAAACTCTCCATGGAAATAGCGATAGAGCAGTAATATTCTTGCGACAACTTGCCTGTAAAAATATGAAGGCAATGAGGGCGGTTCGCTACAACGTGCGCTGCGTGGCGGGTCGTAGCCGTGAAGTTTAGGACTTGAGGAACAAAGGAATGCAGTTCGTCTGAAAAATCTCCATGGAAATAGCGATAAAGCAGTGCGGTTCTTGCGACGGACCTCTATAAGAAAGATATGGCATAGCAGAAAATAATTAGTAACCTAAAAGGACGCGGACACGCCTTTGAACTGTATCGTGGGTGGAAAGTGATTACTCTGCAGCTACCGTCTATATACGGCAGCAGTACCCAATTTTTCAACCTGACGTGGCTCTTGAAAAGGTAAAAGATAGAGGAAGGAGATGGGTACTTACTAGAATGGTTCATGCAACCTACCTGTTTTATCCAGAATCTTTAGCGATGGATCGTATGTACGAGTTCTAGTTGAGATCTGGGTTGAGTTTGAGGCACAAGAGGTGCTCAAGGCTGGGAGAGAGTTCTTTTAGGGTTTGAAGCTCTACATGGAACTGACCATTTTCCCGGCATCTTCAGCGATGGATCGTATGTACGAGTTCTAGTTGAGATCTGGGTTGAGTTTGAGGCACAAGAGGTGTTCAAAGCTGGGAGAGAGTTCTTTTAGGGTTTGAAGCTCTACATGGAACTGACCATTTTTCCGGCATCTTTAGCGATGGATCGTATGTACGAGTTCTACTTGAGATCTGGGTTGAGTTTGAGGCACAAGAGGTGCTCAAGGCTGGGAGAGAGTTCTTTTAGGGTTTGAAGCTCTACATGGAACTGACCATTTTTCCGGCATCTTTAGCGATGGATCGTATGTACGAGTTCTACTTGAGATTTGGGTTGAGTTTGAGGCACAAGAGGTGCTCATGGCTGGGAGAGAGTTCTTTTAGGGTTTGAAGCTCTACATGGAACTGACCATTTTTCCAGCATCTTTAGCGATGGATCGTATGTACGAGTTCTACTTGAGGTCTGGGTTGAGTTTGAGGCCCAAGAGGCGCTCAAGGCTAAAAGGTTTCCTTAAGGGTTTGAAGCTGTACAGGGAACTGATCATTTTTCCGGCATCTTTAGCGATGGATCGTATGTACGAGTTCCACTTGAGATCTGGTATGAGTTTAAGTCCCAATAGATGCTCAAGTGGACGATGCCTCCCTTGGGGAAGATTCGTTCATCACGATTGGTAAACGTTCTGAGTTCGATCTATTGTATCAATAATGTGAATATAACAAAAATAGAAACCTAAACTCCAAAGATTATTAGTCAGTTAAGTTCCATACTTGATACACGCTTTGGGCAACCATGTCTCTTTCGAGACATGACTGACTGGGCTGAAGATTTTTTTCCCGCAGTAGGTTGCCATTACTTTCTGCGGTAGACTGGTTGACAATCAAGGCTATAGAACCCAATCTGTCCTGCGATTCAATTATTTTCATTCAAACAGTCAGTTAAGTGCCATACGTGATACACGCTTGGGTGATCATGTCTCGAAAGAGAGACATAAATGACTAAGCAGAAGATTTTTCCGCAGTAGGTTGCCATTACTTTTTGCGGTAAACCGGTTGCCAAACAAAGCTATAGAACCCAATATGCTCTGTTATTTAACCTATAGCTGGAGGGAAGAGACCGACTAATACCTTTCTCAATGTTGTTTGTGCGTAATCGAATGCAAAGTATTCACCTGGAATTCGAACTCGGTTCTCCATTTTCTCGTTCAGAACCGAGATCCACTGCACCCAACGCACATCCCTTCGCGTGTATCAATGATATTTTTTTTTTTTTGAATCATATCACCCCGAGCAAGGCGGTAACGCCACTGTCACAAGACAAAAATGGTTTTCAGAACTAAGGTTCGTAGCCAAGATGGTGAATTTAAAATGGCAAAAATGGCGAAAGTTTTGTAAGCATAATTAAAGCTTCTATTGGTCATAAAGTAGGGGATCGGTTTTTCTATTGCCATGAAGTAGTAAACTGTTCCCCCTCTAATTAGTACTTAATAGTATAACCCACCTCTTCTTCCTACAGCTATGGTTTGAATAGCAGGACAGATTGGATTCTATAGCCTTGGCTGGCAACCAGTATACAGAAGAAAGCAATGGCAATTTACTGCGGAAAAATCTTTTGCTCTGTCAGTCATGTCTCGAAAGATCGCCCAAAGTATGACACTTAACTGACTGATATGGAGAGAACTAGCCAGGTGTTTAACTACGCTGCAACCCTACGACCGCGCCTATAGCGGAGGCCCTGTCATAGGACTGATGATAATGATAATGTTGACGCTTATAAAGAAATAAAATTAAATAATAAACCGAAAAAAAATGTAAATTAACTCTATAAATGTCTTGACATTTTGAAGATATTTTTTCTGTTTGCCATTGTTTGTTTAATTGCCGTAATTTTTGCTGGATTGCTATGTGATATCTGTCCTTCTGTGTGACAGTGAATGATGGACGATCTCTACAAGGATGAAGGAATGTGGTTCGACAGACGGATGCTGAGGATACCATGCACTGAGCACGTGAGCAACGATGAGGTGGTGGAGAAGATGCAAACGAGAAGAAAATTCATACTTCACATCAGAAAGAGACAGCTGTAGTTCCTGGAACAAGTAATAAGGAAAGAGGACCAGCAGAATCCAATACTCACAGGACGGTTAGAAGGAAAGAAAGACAGGGGAAAAACAAGGAGAGATATATTTGGTAGGCCTGAGCAAACGGATGGCGAAGCGGGATTTGGGCGAGATACACAGAGAAAGGTGCGTTGTGGTGCAGTGGATATCAACTCGGAACGACAAATCGGGGAGCCGAGTTCGAATTTCAGTTGAATTCCTTGCATTTACTTACGCACAAATACCCTTGAGAAAGGTACTACTCCGTCACATCCCTCCAGTTATGGGTTAAATAATAGGACAGATTGGGTTCTGTAGCCTTGGCTGGCAATCAGTCTACCGCAGAAAGTAACGGCAATATACTCGTGATAATCTTTCGAGACATGATCACCCAAAGCGTGTCTCAAGTATGACACTTATCTGACTGACTGAACATAATAGTTGGAAACAATTCAAGCTTCTAATGGGCATAAAGTGGGGATCGGTTTTTGTATTGTTATAAAGTAATAAACTGATCCCCCACTAATTACTACTTATCATTATAATGAGATAATCTGTCTCTTCTCATTCCAGCTATGAGCAAAATGGCAGGATAGATTGGGTTCTATCGTCATGGCTGTCAACCAGCCTACCACAGAAAGCAATGGCAACTTACTGCGGGATAATCTTCTGCCCAGTCAGTCATGTCTTTTTCGAGACATGATCGCTTAAAGCGTGTATCACGTATGGCACTTAACTGACTGACCCAGAGGAAAAATATTATTGGTGATATAAGACAGTGCCATGTGGATGTCCATGATCACCTACGTCCAGAAAGGATACGTCACATGAAGAAGGAAGAATTTTATTTTTAAAATTGCATTTGCATAGTTCTAAATTCTTGACATCGAAACATACATACGCATGCACTTGACGCAAATTTGTCTTTTATTTTCTGCTAGTCTTTTTCCTAATTTTCTTTTGTTTGTTTCTTGTTTGCAAACTAAATTCCGCAGTTGGAATATTCGTCTCTTTGAAGTGCTGATATGTTCGGCAGATATTTTCCTTAGATAACAACCAGCCAGTAATTTTTTGTTTTGACGGTGGGCAGGGAAAGAAATTTGCCGATGGCTGAATAAACGAATGCTTGAATAAATAAACGAACAGATGAATGAAGAATGTGACTAAACCCTCGGGCCAATCTCCGACGGACTCCCTGCGGCTGGTGTCGCTTGAATGGCATCGCTCTTCGACCCACACCATCCTCACAACTTAATTGACAGAGCATCGTTTTATATAAAGCAAAAAAATCTTATCTTCACTTTCATCGTTATGGAGACAGTGGCGCATTGATATGAAAATTGAACGAAATTCCAGTCATATGTAGCCTCTATCTATCTATCTATCTATCTATCTATCTATCTATCTATCTATCTATCTATCTATCTCATTCTGTTCATATCTCATCTATCTATCTATCTATCTATCTATCTATCTATCTATCTATCTCATTCTGTTCATATCTATCTATCTATCTATCTATCTATCTATCTATCTATCTATCTATCTATCTATCTATCACAGTCTCTTCATTATCTATCTATCTATCTATCTATCTATCTATCTATCTATCTATGTCTGTTCAGTATCTATCTATCTATCTATCTATCTATCTATCTATCTATCTTTTCCAGTGAAATCGTCTATTTCTGTCTATCAATATAGATATCAGCAAAACTAATCTGAATTGTTTGCAATGTCTTCTTAGATGGTCTAAGGAAAAAAAAATTACATTGAAAACTTTTTTTTTTACAGTATGGTTCATCATGATATGGGGGTCACTCGAGGTAGATGGTTAAGGTAAGGGATAGTTTATATGGATAGGAGGGAATGATCTATCTATCTATCTATCTATCTATCTATCTATCTATCTATCTCATTCTGTTCATATCTATCTATCTATCTATCTATCTATCTATCTATCTATCTATCTATCTCTTTCTATTCATATCTATCTATCTATCTATCTATCTATCTATCTATCTTTTCCATGATCAGTCTTTCATCTTATTTGTCGCTCTATCTCTCTGTCTGTCACTCACTCTCTCTATCTATATCTGTATACATATTATCTTTCTCTTTATATATATATATATATATAGTCATCCGCAGACAGATCTGTTTCGCTGTATCACAGATCATCAGTACAGTTAGAGTCCGATTGCTTTTAACCCAGGATTGAAAGCCGACCGAAGTGGCGTCAGTTGGTGATTCTACCTCTGCGCCCGTTAGAAGCAGGCAGACTTTTTAGCATGTATATTATCAACATACACACGCAATAGCCAGAGTGCTCTAATTCATTACTGAATGAGCGATGAGTACATGCCAGGGTAGCTACTGTTTTTCAAAGTCTACCATTCTTCCAGGGTGCTCAATCAGGGTGTGAGGGCGTATATATATATATATTTTCTAAACATATATTGTTAAATATAAGAGATAAGGAATGTCTATTATGTTTAATCATGAGCCTTTCTAAACGTCGTATTTTGGTTTTAATTTCAGTTGAAAATAAAGACAAAAATTCTCTAAGACCAACATGCTATTTACATTGAACCGAATTATCCTCATTTCTTTCGTATTCTATTGGTGAGATGTAAGTTCCAATCGAGCAGTTTCTTCCTTTTCTGACAGACGAAATGTCGCAAGCCTCCCGTTACTCTATCGTTATTTCCATGGAAAGTGTTTAGATGAACGTCATTCCTTAGTTCCACCAGTTCTAATCTTCACGGTTGAGACTTGCCATTTCGCTCCCATTATAGCAAACCACCCACATTACCTTCGTATTCCATTGGTGAGATGTAAGTTCCACTCGAGCAACTCCTCGCGAATTGCTTCTCTGTGTACTTGACCCTCAAGAGAGTGTTTTTTTCTAATACTAGAATCGTAAACTTTTCATGTTTATGGTTAACCTTTATCTTTTCCACATTACTGCATAAACAGTGCTTCTGCCTCTGTAACACTCTACCCTGAGTGTCTCTCGGATCTTCTATCACTGTAAAAAAATAAAAAATCTGTCCAAAGTATTGTTGCTTCAAGAATGCCAGTAGTTTCGTATTTTCTTGTTTAATTATACTTCTCTTATTTTTAGAAACGTTACACAGTTCTGATTGAAGTTCCCATAAGAAAGCTTTTGTTTGCTTAAAGCAGGAACAAGTGTCAGTATTAAATAATTTACCATTTCTAAGTGAATTTCGTTTGTAGTAAGGAATGTGCATGTTTTATCAGTTGTGTTAGTTGTTATCCTGTTATTCTTGCAATAAAATACGGAACACTGTTTAAATAATATAACATTAAGTTCGTTGTTTTTTACTTTTTATACAGCAGAACAAGGAATCCTTCCAAACGGAGCGGTTTAAGGTCGAGACAATTTATAATAGCACATTTGATATAATGGCCATTCTTTGAGATGCTGCAATGCTGTTTGGCTGCTCTCACCAAAAGATTGCCGATCCCTGGTTTAAAGAGATATTGATTTCCAGATACCCAACTATATATATATATATACATATATATATATATATATATATATATATATATATATATATATATATATATATATTTACGCTCTCACACCCTGATTGAGCACTCTGGAAAAATAGTAGACTTTAATAAACAGTAGCTCATTCAATGAAATGAATTAGAGCTCTCTAGCTATTGGGCGCGTATAATGATATGCGCTAAAAAGTGTGCCTACTTCCACCGAACGCCCATAGCCCAGGGGTAGAGTCGCCGACTGACGCCATTTCGGTCGGGTTTCAATCCTGAGTAAAAAAGCAATCGGAGTCTAACCGTATTGATGAGCTGTGATACGGCGAAACAGATCTGTCTGCGGATGACAATATATATATATGTTATGAAAGAACACGTAGATTAAAAACCCACTGTTCAAGCATTTACTTTTATAAAGAGTGCTCGATACAGAGAAGAGCTTAATATTTTAATTTTGTTATTACAATGGTTTATAAAAGTATAATATCACTACAAGAAATTTAAAAATAAATAAATTAGAAATTACAATGGTTTATAAAAGCATAATATCGCTACACAAATATATTTTAAAAATAAGATTAAAAATTTTAATTAAATTAAAAATATTAAGTATTGTGTTGTCTCACTACGTACCCTTACTCAGACAAAATAATTTTTTTCAAAATTTAAAAATCTTTTCAAAATAACGGTAAAATCAGTTATTATAAATCGCCCGAAGATACCGAAAGGTAGAAACCTGTATTGCGTAATAACTCGTTTATATTATATTATATATATATATATATATCCCATGTCACGCTCAGGGTGAATAACCTGTGGCCAACAAACTTCCGTCGTTTCGCTGCTGTGCTCAATATTTTATTCTTGCTCTTTTTATTTGAGGGCTACCGTCTGATTATGGAAGTATACGGAGAGGGGGTATAGTGAGTTAGAGAGAGAGAGAGAGAGAGAGAGAGAGAGAGAGTTGGGGTAGAGAGAGAGGGGGGAGGGGGAAGAGGAGGAGGAACAGAGAACAAGAAAACAATAAGTGTATTAATGGAAAGCAAATGCATAATTTTAATTTTTTGCTTATCTATTTTATTTTCATATATTATTCTATTTATTTTTTTTATTATCTGTGTTCACCATAACGTACGTAAATAAAATTTTATTTTCATTCTGTTATACATGTTTGTGAATTAAATTTAAGAAGAATTTTCTCATGTTATATTGTATATAATGGCTGGAGGGTGGATTAAACCAAATAATGTTAAGTTTTCGTAGATTCTGCTTTTTTCTGCCTACTTAGTTTTTAACTAGAAACAAAGAAGAGAATACAAGATTGCTATGTAATGTCAGTTCTTCAATATGGCAGTGAATGTTGGAAAATATCATTGAAGATGAAGGAAAAATTTGAAGCAACTGAAATGTGGTTCTACAGAAGGATGCTGCGAATATCATGGATCTAGCATGTGTGCAATGATGAGGTTTTGTAAATGATGGAAACAAAAAGGAAATAAATATTGAGCATCAGGAAGAGACAACTGATGTTCCTGGGACATGCAGTGAGGAAGGAGGGCTTGGAGAACCTGTTACTAGCAGGCCAGATAGAGGGAAAAAGAGACAGAGGAAAGCAGCGGATAACATATTTGAAGGGCCTGAGCAGGTGGATGACAGAACAGAACGGGGGTTGCGAGATGTTACAGGAGAAATAGTGCTAAGAGCAACGAGGGATAGGGAGACGTGGAAGGTCGTGATCGCCTACGTCCTCAAAGGACAAGGCACAGAGAAGAAGAAGAAAAAGAAGAAGAAGAAGAAGACTTTAAACCTGTGTTGACTTTACTCTTTTTCTAATGCATTAATGTATTTTTTTTAATCGTGTCACCCCAAGCAAGGCATTCCACTGCCACTATAGCGCAGGGGGTTACATAGAGGGATTGGGTATAGGAAATGTCAGAAGGAGGGTGATAGACGACTTAGGATGTGCATAGGGAGAGAGTTGGAGAGAGTGGGTGTGAGTTAGTGTGTTAGGAGGTGTCTATTGACCTTACATTTAAACTCCTGGAGGTTGTAGCTGTCGGGGAAGCAAGCATGCGGAAGGGAATTCCACAGGCGGGATGTGCGAGGAAAGAAGCTGTTGGAGTAGAAATTGCGGTTACATTTCATCGGTTTCACTGTAAAAAGGTGGGACCTTTTTGCCAATCTAGTATCTCGTGCAACTTCACATCTAGGGTGCACCAGTGATTTAAGTTCGTCAGAGCAGAAGCCATGAAAGTATTTATAGAAGAGGCACAAGGAAGCCACGTCACGCCGGTGAGAGAGACACTGCAGGCGGTCAGCCAAGTCGGTATCAATCACATTACAGATTCTTCGCTGTATTTTGTCAACAACCCCGAGGAGAATAGCAGGGGCACCCGACCAGATGTGGCAGCAGTACTCAATACACGGGCGGATGGTGGATTTATATAATTGCAGGATAGATTCAGGCGGAAAGAATTTCCGGGCCCTGCACAGAGAGCCGACTTTCATAGCTGCGGATTTAGCAATGGTTTCGACGTATTCATTCCACTTGAGGTCTGCTGAGAGTGTCAGGCCAAGCAGGCGTAGTGATTTACTCTCTGGGAGGCAAGCCTGTTCCATGCTAATGGGAGGGAGGTGCGGTTGTCTGTGGTGGTTAATTGACAGCAGCTTCGTTTTGGAAGAATTGAATTTTACGAGCCATTTCTTACCCCCAATCCACCACGGATTGGAGTCGTCAAAAACTTCTTTATTAATAGAGCTAGTAAATAAACGAAATTGGTTTGATTTATGCAATTTCTGGTGCAGTGGATAACGACTCGGAACGAGAAATTGGAGAGCCGAGTTCGAATTCCAGCTGAATTCGTTGCATTCACTTACGCGTAAATACCCTTGGGAAAGGTATTAATCCATCTCTTCCCTCCATTTATGGGTTAAATAATAGGACAGATTGGGTTCTATAGCCTTGGCTGGCAACCAGTCTACCGCAGAATGCAATGGCAACCTACTTGCGGGATAATCTTCCGCCCAGTCAGTCATGTCTCTTTCAAGACATGATCGCCTAAGCGTGTATCACGTATGGCACTTAACTGACTGATTAATGATATTATTCTGATGATGAGTCTTTGGTGGTGCATTTGTGATGGTTTTAGACGGCATATCAATTTAAATATTTTGCTAACATTTTTGATGGCAGATGTTGACTTGTAATTTATTTTTATAATTGTGTCGCCAGAAGCAAGGCATTTTACTGCCACTGTTGTGCAGGGGTTACATAGGAGGAAAGTTATGAAAAAAATGACAGGTTACAGGGGGTGTCAGGAAGAGGGTAAGAGAAGGATGAGAATACTGATGAGAGTGGGGTGGACGGAGAAAGGATCATGAGAGTGACGATGTAAGTTAGTGAGACAGGAGATGACTATTGACTTTCCATTTGAATTCTTGAAGATTGTAGCTTTCGGGAAATCAAGTAAGCAGAAGAGAATTCCACAGGTGGGTAGTGTGAGAAAAGAAGCTGATGGAGTAGAATTTGCGCTTACAATTAAAAGTGTGGGACCTAGTTGCTAACCTTGTGGCTTGAGTAAATTCGTATATAGGGGGTAGCAGTGAGATAAGTTCATCGGAGCAGAAGCCGTGATAGTATTTATCGAAAAGACACAGGGAAGCCACACTGCGTCGGTGAGAAAGTCTCCGTGTTCTAGCTGGCAAGTCAGGATTAATCACATTACAAATTCTCCGCTGGATTTTGTTGAGGACACCTAGGTGGATAGCAGGAGCACCTGACCAGATATGGCTGAAGTATTCAATGCACGGGCGGATGGTAGATTTTTATAAGTGCAGGATTGTTTAAGACGGGAAAAACTTCCTGGCCCTGCACAGAGAACCAACCTTCTTAGCACCGGATTTAGCTATGGACTCTATATAGTCATTCCGCTTGAGGTCTGATGTGAGAGTTAAGCCGAGGAGGCGCAATGTTTTACTTTCAGGGAGACTAAACTGATCGATGCTAATGCTGGGTAGGAGCGATTGTCTGTGGGGGTTAATAGATAGTTGCTACGTTTTGGAAGAATTGAAATTCACGAGCCATTTCTTACCCCAGTCCACCACGGATTGGAAGTCCTCTTCAAGCTCGGCAGCGAGGTTTGCTTTGTCAGCCTCGGCAGATCTTTGATCGAAACGAGAGTAAACCGTAGTGTCGTCAGCGTATATGCATACTTGGGATCTTATTACATCGGGTAGATCGTTAATGTAGATAAGGAAAAGCATAGGAGCTAGAATAGAGCCTTGAGGAACACCCGTGTTCGTGTGATAGTATTGGGAGGCTTGTCCGGTCAATACTACCTTCATTGTGCAATTTAAACGGAATGACTGGATTAGGTCAAACAATTGTCCAGTTATACCATAGCCCCGCAGCTTGCATAGAAGGCCAGCATGATATATTTCTGAGAGGGAATAGGAGAAGTGTCAACGTCTACTTTGTTATCTAGTATTTTAAAAAAAGATGATGATGGCCTTCCACATCTTCCTATTCCCTTTTAACAGCCTTTATGTTGTTACTCCTTCCAAACCCTACTCCATTATCCATTTGCTCAAGCCCATCAAGTATTTAATGTGTTTCTTTCCCCCTCTGTCTTTCCCTCTATCTGTCCCGTAAGTATCAAATTCTCCAAGCCCTCTTTCCTCATTAAATTTGCAGAAACTTCAGCTCTCTTTTCCTGATATTGAGTATTAGTCTCTTTTTCGTTTCCTTCGTCTCGAAAACCTCATCGTTGCTAACATGTTTGGTCTATAGCATCCTCAACCTTCTTCTGTAGAACCACATTTTAATTGCTTCAAGTCTTTCCTTCATTTTTAATAATATTGTCTAGCATTCGTTACCTTATTGAAGGACAGACATCACATAACATTACAGTATGCTCTTATTTGTTTCCAACGACATTTTTTTTTTGTTTCTCGATACTCTAATCAGCTTTTGGAATACATCCTTGGCCATACCAATTAGCCTTCGGATCTCACTTTCTCACTTCCCGTCCTTCGTTTGAACTGTTGGCTGGTATTTAAATTTCTGTTCCTGGTTGGTTTCAGTATTACTGATCTGTAATTGGCATTTTGGGCTCCTGCTTTTACTGACGACAATGCATTCCGTTTTCTTGTTCTTCTATTTTACTTCTTTTGATTCGTTGTAGTTTTTGATAATGCCGAATCTTTTCTGCCCTTTACTTTGGTAGATGTGCGTTGTGGTACAGTGGATATCGGCTCGGAACGAGAAACCGTGGAGCCGAGTTCGAATTCCAGTTGAATCCATTGTATTCACTTACGCGCAAATACCCTTGGGAAAGGTATTAATCCGTCTCTTCCTTCCAGTTATGGGTTAAATAGCAGGACAGATTGGGTTCTATAGTCTTGGTCGGCAACCAGTCTACTGCAGAAAGTAATGGCAACCTACTGCGGGATAATATTCTGCCCAGTCAATCATGTCTCTTTCGAGACATGATCGCCCAAGCGTGTATCACGTATGGCACTTAACTAACTTTGGTGGCGACTTTCTGACGAAGAAGCTTTGAACGATTCCAAAGCCAGTTGAATACAAAATCAAAGCCGACTTAAGTCGCACGTGACGTTCAACCACCTTCTGCGGTCTCACACCATCTACCTACGCCATCCGCTGATCTGTATTCTTGACAATGGCAAAAGGTACTATTTTCATTGATCAATAAATACAAGAGTAATATACTATTTTCTGAATTTGAAAAAATGAATCCACAACACTATGTTGGTTCTTTCTGGCGATATTTCTTTGAGCCAATTTTTAAATAAAAATAAAAACAACTTCCACACACAAAATATAAATTATCAACAAACCGTCTTTCTTTATTAATATACTTCTCTCGTCCTTGGCATGGTGATTTTCTAAGTTCATCTTAGGTGTGGTACAAGGCCGAAAGTATAAGACACCCAGTGAGAATCAAACTCATCTTGGGTATGGCGTTGAACTACGTCTGGAAGCAAATCTGATCGGGACATTGAAGGTTTAGAAGAGTGTGGAGCGACCTTTTAATTACTGTCGTTCCCAGGGTAACCCAAAACTTTTTGGTGGTAGCATATGTTATGACTCTACCTATAGATAAATAGCGAAAACCTAAACTAAAATCAACAGTACATTCTTAGAACAAAATATAAATATATTTTTACTGCAAAATGACAGTCAATGCAGCACTAAAAAATAAACTCTATATTTAAAAGGTAATCTGTGAGTCGGTGTGTGACTATTCCCTATGCACGCCTACATTTTTAATCTACGCCATTCAAACTTTCTAGGAACACATATCTACAGGGAAGCCAGGTCAACACACACTTTTTGAGTTTAAGTTCAACAATTTTCCCCTTTGCACTTTTTGGCTAATATTGCAAATTGTTTACATTTGCTCTGTAAAACATCTAAGATGGTTGCTAGATTACGTCACAGAAATCAAATCACACATGTCAAACGCGAATAAAAAAAAATAAGCGTTTATATTTAATTTTTATTCTGACGTTTTAAAAATTCATTTGGTCAACAAAAAAATGTGAATATTTTTCCCCGTAATTTTCAAACAAAAGAAATATTTAAAAAAATTCTGAACTGAGAGCGTAATAGTTTTTATATTTCTACATCATTAAATATTCTTCGAAAATTTCTGAACTGAGAGCGTAATAGGTTTTATATTTCTACATTTTTAAATATTCTTAAAAAAATTCTGAACTCACAACTCATTGGGTCAATTCATAGGAACAAACCAACGTGACTTCAATACCAGGCTACAGCAGTGGTGAACAAGTAACTTACAGGGTTAGAGGGAGATAACTCATGACTTCCAGAAGAGGCACTAGGCAAGAAATGGAGTTCATATACCCCAGTGATTGTAATAAAGGGGTCCGTTTAAAATTCATACAAATGAAGAAGGCCGGAGCTAAAACGGACGAAACGTCGTACAAATGACAACAAAGATAAAGGCAATATTCCGAATAATGTAAATACTGTAAATACTACCTCATCTCAGAAATAGAGACAAAGAGAATGATCTATTATTAAACGTCGTACAAATGGTAACAAAACTGAGGACAATAGTCCGAATAATATAAATACTGTAAATACTACCTCATCTCAGAAATAGAGACAAAGAGAACGACCTATTATTAAACGTCGTACAAATGGCAACAAAGATGAGGACAATAGTCCGAATAATATAAATACTGTAAATACTACCTCATCTCAGAAATATAGATAAATAGAATGATCTATTATGAAACGTCGTACAAATGGCAACAAAGATGAGGACAATATTCCGAATAATGTAAATACTGTGAATGATACCTCATCTTAGAAATATAGATAAATAGAATGATCTATTATGAAACGTCGTACAAATGGCAACAAAGATGAGGACAATATTCCGAATAATGTAAATACTGTGAATGATACCTCATCTCAGAAATAGAGACAAAGAGAATGATCTATTATTAAACGTCGTACAAATGGCAACAAAGATGAGGACAATATTCCGAATAATGTAAATACTGTGAATGCTACCTCATCTCAGAAATATAGACAAATAGAATGATCTATTATTAAACGTCGTACAAATGGTAACAAAGATGAGGACAATAGTCCGAATAATGTAAATACTGTAAATACTACCTCATCTCAGAAATATAGACAAATAGAATGATCTATTATTAAACGTCGTACAAATGGTAACAAAGATGAGGACAATAGTCCGAATAATGTAAATACTGTAAATACTACCTCATCTAAGAAATATAAACAAATGATAATAACTAATAAAATGCTTTTATTGTTAACGGAGCATAGAATACAATGTAAAAATAACAATAAGTAATGTATTGCATTTGAATTCGAAGTACAAATTCATTATAAGAATTTAAATCTTGATAAGGACTAAAGTCTATCTATTTATTAAATAAGAATAAGCAATGTATTTGAATTCGAACCACAAACTCATCATAAGAATTTGAATATTATTAAATAAACTGTCATGAACTTTGGAGAGTTCTCTCATATTTTCAATTCTAGAATACTGAAATTAACCCACCAGTCAGAAAAATATTTGAAAATATAATAGGTACAATTTATCTGTTTTATTTAACACACACACACACACACACACACACACACACACATATATATATATATATATATATATATATATACACACACACACACACACACACATTCATATACACATATAGAAACATGCACCCATAGGTATATATATATTAGGCAAGTTTCCAAGGAAAATTGAAAGACGTTTAATAATATGAAAACGTTGCATTTCAATCTGTAGTATGTGCTCGGAAAATCGATAAACAAACAATTAGATCAATCAATGAATTCTTTCTCCTAATCGAAGCTGAGCAATAATTTTGGATTTTACAATAACAATAACAATATATACACATATACAACATATATATATATATATAAGTTACGGAAATTAACGAAACTTGGTTATAAACAACCGACAATTTAAAATGATTTGTTTGAACATTATTTTTGATCGATACTCGTATTTAAGTAGATATTTTGTTTATAATCAAACAGTATTATATATTTATCTCAACCGGCCTGATTATTTACGACAAATATTTGTTACGAAAATGTGGGTCTTTCGGCAGGATTCGAACCTGCGATTCCTATCCACATAAGTATGTATGTATGTATGTATGTATGTATGTATGTATGTATGTATGTAATGTTTATGATATTATGAGCGATTATGAGCTTCCTTTTAGGAGATACTTACGGGCACATTACGTTGAAACACTGGTTTAGAAGCGATAACAAGAGAAGAAAAAATAAGAGACAGAGCCAAGTGGAAGTCCATGATCGCCTACATCCTGAAGGGATACGGCACATGAAAAAGAAGAACATTTATACTGAACTGTTTGATGAATCCCTCTTCGTAACTAACCGAAAATTTCATGATAAACAAGATCATCATCATATTGAGCAAGTTTCAGTCGCATGATTTCACGCGAGAGACGATATATGGGTAAGCATAGAGAGGGCATCAATACATATGTGCGTAGAAATATATATCTATATATAAAAGGCAATCTGTGAGTGTGTGTGACTGTTCCCCATGCACGCCTACATTTTTTAATCTACGTCATTCAAACTTTCTAAGGACACATATCTACAGGGAAACCAGGTCAACACATTCTTTTTGAGTTTAATTTCAGCAATTTTCCCTTTCGCACTTTTTGGCCAATGGAACCGATTGTTTACATTTGCTCCGTAAAACATCTAAGATCTAAGATGGTTGCTGAATTACGTCACAAAAATCAAATCACACGCGTCAAACGCGACTAAAATATTTTTTATTAAAAAAATGAGACTTTATATTTAATTTTTATTCCGACGTTTTAAAAATTCAATTGGTCAACAAAACATGTGAATATTTTTCCCCATAATTTTGAAACAAAAGTAATATTTTTAAAAAAAGTTTCTTTTTCAAACAAAAACAAAACATGTAAAAAATTGTGCCAATGGTTAATTTAATTATTTAAGTTTTTTTTTCAGATTTAATATTTCATACTACAGAAAATAAAGTTTAAAAAGAATAAAGCTTTTTTTTTCGCTAAATATTTCATGCAGGAAATCAATTGTCTGTAACACATGTGACCTTAATGTAACTTTTTCTTCTAAAATTAATTGTCTATATTTTTAAATATTCTTCGAAAATTTCTGAACTGAGAGCGTAATAACGTTTATATTTCTAATTTCAGTAAAATAAAATAAATAATTTTTATTTTTATGTTAAATTCATTTAGTCAACAAAAGATGTAAATATTTTACCTCTTAATTTTAAAACAAAAACAAACGCAATGTTGTTTATAATGTCACACAAAACAGATTTTTTAAATGGAATTTTTGAACAATTGTTAAACAACAATTTTTTAAATAATAATTTTTTTATATAACCAAGTACTACTACTAAAATGTTCTGAGTTGCACGGGCAACGCCGGGCTATGATGCTAGTTAATTGTATATACATTAAACCTAATCTCAATTTATTGTTACTTTGCCATTTACACTTGTTTTTTTTGTTTTGTTTTTTTTTTGTTTTTTTTTATTACATGAGTCAACATTAATACAAAGACTTTTCATTTACGCTAAATTTATATATATTTATCCTTGAAATTTTTTAAAATTATTTTTTTATCGTTTCACCCCAAGCAAGGCGGTAACACCACTGATGCGCAGGGGACTACATAAGAGTAAAATATTAGATAGGAGGAGAGTAAAGAGAAAGACGAACCAGTTACAGTGGGTATTAGAGAAAGTGCAAGAGAAGGATGGGAATACAGGTGTGGTGACAGTTGCAAAGGTAGAGAGAAAAGAAAAGATACACAGGGTGGTGTAGAAAGAACAGGTATCAAGTGAATAACAGATGGGTATCGACATTGCATTTAAATTCCTGGAGGTTGTAGCCGTCAGGAAAGCAAAAATATTATAGCGAAGAAAACGGCGACTTACCTCGTCAAACCAAGCGACAGCGCGTCGCGTTAATACTACGACGTAAAATGCGGCGAAAAAGAAAATTACAGACCCAAAACAAGTCCGCCGCAGGAGTCGCTATGGGAGTGTATGCAAATCTTTGGCGTCCTCTCTGTTTTGTTGGCCAATGGAAAAAATTGATCGGCCGATAAAAGCAGTCGTTCTCGAAGCGAAGAGGCGGTTTTAACTGGTTAGGTGGATAGCAGTTGGCGAGATTGGACCGGCGAGTTGAATTGTCAGCATTTTCTTTTTCTGGCCCGATATTGGAGTAAATTTGCGACATAATTTTTCCTACAAATATGAAAGGGAGTTCCCCAGGCGGGAAGTGTGAGAAAAGAAGCTGATGGAGTAGAATTATCGGCTGCATTTGGTTGATCTAACTGTGAATGGGTGGGACCCGGTTGCCAGTCTGGTTGCACGAGTAATCTCCTGTGGCAGGGGCACTAGTAACTTAAGTTCGTCGGATAAGAAGTCATAAAAATATTTATAGAACAGACAGGGGGAAGCCACATATATCTTGAAGACAGGCAATCTCTTCAAATCACATGACATGTCATCGATTCTACCGCAACCGTGTCTCTGGTTAATGGTTAATCTTTCCATAAGTGTTGTTTCTGTATTGCCTTTGTTACGTGTTAAGTGTTACGTGTTAAGTGTAACAAAAGAAAAAAAAATTGATTAACCAAAACTCAGAGATAAATCACAAACAATTTAATTTACCAAAACATTAAATAAAAAATATTTACAAATATACAGTTTTTGCATTCAAAAAGAAGAACAGTTTACTACTGGCAGGCGTAGTGTTACGAAGGGGAAGTAAGGGTCAGTATCTTTACCCAGTTAAGCTTAGCAAAGTAGTTTAAGTACTATACGTTATGGAAGTTCTTAAATGTGCATATAAAGAATAATTTTAAGTTTGGTCAATGAAAGAGTCAAAAATATCTATTTACCCATGAGGTTCTCTTTCAGATTTTAGTTGGTCGGCAACTTTTCTGAGAGATTCTTTCGGCTGTATGCACAGAACCACGAATCGGTCCGGAGTTGATAATATCAGAACATTCTGTTAACAACTAACTACTGTCTTTTAGAAATTATTAATATTATTTTTGCATATAAATGCATCCTCGTAACACTTTACAAAATCCACTTCACTCTAACATTTCCCAATTATGGCTATCATTCAGCCGAGTTCATACCTTGTAGAAAAGGAAGCGACATTCTGTTTCTGAATTTTCTTAAAAATGGTTTGTTGCTGTGTCAAGTTAATCTTCGGTTTCATAAACCCTTGAAACGCGCCTCGGGCCTTAATATTTATCGAAAGATAGAAGACGGAAAGTGCGACACAGAGATCCGAAGTGCGAATTGGCATGGCGAAGGAATCATTCCAGAAGTTGAGTAAAGTATTAAGAAACAAGACAATTTCGCTAAAAACTAGGAAGAGAGTACTGGATTGCTACGTGCTGTCCGTCCTTCAATATGGCAGTGAATGCTAAGATGAAGGAAAAACTTGAAGCAACTGAAATGTGGTTCTACAGAAGGATACTACGAATATCATGGATCGAGCATGTGAGCAATTATGAGGTTTTGGAAATGATGGAAACAAAAAGAAAATTAATATTGAGCATCAGGAAGAGACAGCTGAAGTTTCTGGGACACGCAATGAGGAAGGAGGGCTTGGAGAATCTGATACTGACAGGCCAGATAGAGGGAAAGAGAGACAGGGGAAAGCAACGGATAACATATTTGAAGGACCTAATCAGGTGGATGACGGAACGAGAGTTGCATGGTGTAACAGGAGAAGACGTGCTCAGGGGGATAGGGATAGGGAAAAGTTGAAGGCCATGATCGCCTACGCCCTGAAGGGACAAGGCACATAGAAGAAGAAGAAATACAGCCCACACCATGGAGAACTTTATCTATGCAACGCTAGGGATGTTATGTGAGATAGAAAAACAGGAAATGGAGCCATAACAACACACCAAAAACTACCTTAGGTACTTTCCGCAGACTTGGTAGGTAGTGCGACCATAGCAGAAATCGAATTATAATGAACAATGAAATAATAATAATAATAATAATAATAATAACAAGGCGAACTTTATCTATCAACACTAGGGATGCTATGGGCGATAGAAAGACGTCAAATGTATCCATAACAACACACAACGACCTGTCATAGGTCTTTCTGCTGATTTGGTAGGTTGTGTGACCATAGCAAAAATCGAATTATGATCATAATGACTCAATAATAATGACTATAATAACAGCAACAAAAATAATAGTAATAACAACAATAATAAAACCCATATTACATGGGTTTTTATATAAAACAAAAAAATTACTAGAATTTCAGAATTGTGCAGGGCATGCAAGATACTAGATTATGAAAATAAAAAAGAACAACAACAAAAGCAACAATTACAACAACCTCAAAAAGATGTACTCGGAATATGAGTCCGCTTTCTTAGAAAAAAATCCAATATATTGAAAAGGAAATATTTTGTTATTAATATCAGTGCTTTTATTCTTATTGTTACTTGTTAAGTTGCAAAGGATTTTGGTCGTTCTCCTTGAATCATGGGAAATTAGCGAAACCTGATTTTGCCAAAAATATATCCACAACCATCCCTTGAAATCAGTCACGGAAAAAATAGGAAATGTCGCACTAACACACACAAACACACATATTCGTGTGTGTAAATATATATATATATATATATGTGTGTGTGTGTGTGTGTGTGTGTGTGTGTGTGTGTGTTGCTGAGACAATAACAACGATATGACATGTAGGTAAAAAATTGGATTGCATATTTAGATACAAGCATTCAGACACGGTCACTCACTCTCTCTCACTCTCTCTTTCTCTGACTCTCTAAAATACAGACAGTCAGAGCACACACACACACACACACACACACACACACACACACACGGCCATATATATTCATATATCACTTCAAAACTATAACACACACATAGATGCATATTAATATATGGAAAAATCCTAGTACGTAGAAGCATTTCCCAATACTCATCTAAACACAAAAATGACCTCACACACTGATATCTATCTATCTATCTATCTATCTATCTATCTATCTATCTATCTATCTCGTTTATAAGCATATTTCATACACACGCGTTTTATATAATTATATTTTTGTTACAACATATATATATATATATATATATATATAATTTTATATATATGCACAATATTCTTTATATACACATAATATATATGTGTACCTTATCACATATATACACTCATGGTTATATATATATATATATATATATATATGTATATACATATATATATATATACATACATGTAGTCCAGATAATATCTTTCTTTAATATTGAGCATTTAACCTATAAATTAAACATACATTAAATATATATTTTATCACACACACACACACACACACACACACACACACACACACACACACACACACACATATATATATATATATATATATACATGAAATGATTTGTTTGAACAATATTTTTGCTCGATTCGCGTATTTAAGTAGATATTCTGTTTATAAACAAACAGTATTATATATTTATTTCTACAGGGCTGATTATTTACGATAAATCTTTGTTTCGAAAATGTGTGTCATTCGGCAGGATTCAACGTTGCGACCCCTATCCTCATAGAAGAAGCCACCAAGTGATATGGCGCGTCTTAGAACTCTCGATCATGAATGACGATCAGTCTAAACGAGGTCAAATTAAGACAATAAGACAATTTTCGATTCATTGTAATAATCATATCTGCTCTGAAATGTATTGTCATGTCAACAAATGTAAACATGTTACAGAAATTAACGAATATTAACGAAACTGGTTATAAATTTCTGACACACATTAACGTAACAAAAATTCATCGTAAGCAATCAGGCCGTTAGAAATAAATATATAATACTGCTTGATTATAAACAGAATATCTACTAAATACGAGTATCGATCAAAAATAATATTCAAACAAATCATTTCAAATTGTCGGTTGTTTATAACCAGTTGCGTTAATCTTCGTTTATTTATATATATATATATATATATATATATATATATATATATATATATATATTTGTGTGTGTGTGTGTAGTACTAAGTTAGTCAATAAACTTTTAACTTATTTCAGAAACACTTCCAAATTTTCCTCTTAACAAAAGTTTTATAAGAATACACTGAAACTTACATATAGCTGCACTGATAGCCAAGAAATGATAATAAAAAGACTAACAATAAAATTTTAAAATTGTATAACAAGATTAGCAATCGAAACCATCCTATTATTAATAACGATAATAATACTAATATTTGCAATTGCCGGAACCCAAACGAATGTCCTCTGCAAAATAAATGTCTCACAGGCTCTATAGTCTATCAAGCTACTATTTCTACTTCAGAAAATCCAACTGTTATCAAGCATTACATTGGAAGTACTAAAACGCTTTTAAGTCACGATTGTATAAACATATGCAATCCTTTAGTAATAAAACTTATAGTAATTCAACTTCACTTTCCAAATACTATTGACAACTAAAAGACCCAAATAAAACACTTACAATCAAATTGATGATATTAAAAAATGCTAGAATATGTAAATTGTTAGATGAAAAATGTTTTATTTAAATAAATTCCCGTAAAATAACTTATTCCACCAACGTAAAGAAATAAATACTTATTGCCGATACCATATAATTTACACTCTTAAATATATCTAAAATGATCTCAAAATGATTTCTATATAGTATACTACATAATCCTACCCACATTAATTAATTATATACCTATGCTTAATTTACTGCTACATTGCTATTTACGCTTATTTTACTACTAGTTTTTACTACTTTAAATCAAATAAGTCCTCCTTTAGTAATTAACATAGTGTTTTTTTTTCGATAAACTTGAGTTTATATATTAACAACACTCTGTAAGACAAACATATTATTGCTTTAATTTATCTCGTAGCATTTTAAATACTCTATTGGCAACAACTGCAACATTCTTTTCTTCCGTGAACGTACTTATCCATACCCACACGACTACACATAAATGTCTCAATATCTATTGGTGTACACACGTAATCATTTAAATTCTAATAACTCTCAACACCTTCTCATTCACCTAAAATGGTAGCATTTATGTTTTTGATTTTGATTCTGCGATCCGAAAAAGACACACACACACACACACACACACACACACACACATATATATATATATATATATATATATGTAGTGTATCGAGACAGCAAATAATTTTCTAAACATATACTGTCAAATATAAGAGACAATGAATGTCTATTATGTTTAATCAAGAGCCGTTCTAAATGTCGTATTTTTGCTTTAATTTCAGTTGAAAATAAAGACAAAAATTCTCCAACATTTGGATGATTTTTATTAATTTGCTTCTAAGTTTCGGCTCACATGAGCCATCTTCAGAGATGTTATTTAGACGGTAATACAATAAGAGCCACATCACAGACAATTTCATTTTGTGTTGACATAAAACTCCGCTAGGCAACGGCAATAGTTACCAAAAATAACTAACGCAGTTCTCAAATTTGCAATGCGGTTCTACGGCGTCACACCGCGTGATAGCGCGAAATGACAACAAAACCATGTATTCAAATGCAATGTAACGTGTTATGTCCAAATTAAATTAAGGCAAAAATACGACGTTTAGAACGGCTTATGATAAAACATAATACATAATAGACATTCATTGTCTCTTATATTTAACAGTATATGTTTAGAAAAAATATATATATAGCAAAGGACATATATATATATATATATATATATATATATATATATATATATATAATAGATAGATAGATAGATAGATAGATAGATAGATAGATAGATGAACAGACTCAGATACATATCAAGAAACTGATGTTTATATACACTCCTGATCAAAAATTTAAGACCACTGAAAAATCTTTAAAAATAATTTTTTTTTTTTATGGATAGATTTTAAACTCCTACCACTTAAGGTTACCAATACTACAATCTAAAAGGTTATGGAAACAAAAAGCTACATTCCAAACATTTTATTTAGAAATTTACATTTTTATAAAATGAGGCGATTTACACATGATCAAAATTATAAGACCAGGGTATAAATTATTAGATCTATGGCAATTCCAATGTTTTTAGTTCAGTTAGAGATTAGCAATTACTGCGTAAAGGTGTTACCATGCCTAAAGCAAGCAAACTTACCAAAGTTGAGCGTTCTCGAATTCTAGAATTCCATAAGCAAGATTTGTCACAGTGGGCGATCGCAGTTAAGGTAAATCGCAGTAAAACTGTGATTTGCAACTTTCTAAAGAACAGTGAGAATTATGGAAAAGCAAAATACTCTGGTAGGCCCCCAAAAATTTCTCCTGCTTTGAGTAGGAGAATAAGACGGGTTGTTATGAAAGACGGGGGACTTACTTCTAGTCAAATTAAGGCAGTCACAGATGCTGATTGCAGTCCCATAACCATCAGACAACACTTAAGACAAAAAGGCATGGTAAATAAAAAGCGTAAACAAATTCCTCGGCTGCTTCCATGTCACAAGTTGGACCGCTTAAAGTTTGGTCGTGAATAGCAAACATGGGACGTTGAGAAGTGGAAGAAAGTCCTGTTTTCTGATGAGAAAAAATTCAATCTAGATGGTCCTGATGGCTTCCAACGATATTGGTATAACAAAAACATGCCTCCTGAAATTTTCTCCGCACGCCATAGTGGTGGAGGGCCCTAATGGGATGGGGTGCCTTTTCTTACAGAGGGACGATGGAGCTCCAAGTGATGCAGGGTCGTCAGAGAGCGGCTGGTTGTGTTAACATGCTACAAAAAGCATCTTTGATGACGGAGGGCCATCGTTTGTGTGGGGATGGATGGTTATTCCAACAGGATAATGCTGCAATCCATGCTGCTAGACGGATCTTGACCTTTCTAAAAGAAAATGGGGTCCATCTCTTAGGATATCCTGCATGCTCACCGGACTTGAACCCAATTGAAAATGTTTGGGGATAGATGACAAGAGATGTTTATCGAAATGGCAAACAATATTCAACAAAAAATGAACTTTGTGAAGGCATCTTCAGAAGCTGGAGCAACATCCCCCGCACCTTAATGGAAACGCTTATTTCTAGCATGCCCGACAGAATTTTTGAAGTCATCAAAAGCAGTGGAGGTAGACTTAATTATTAAATTTGGTTGTTAAATATTTTCATACACTTTTTGTACAATTTCGTAGAATTTTTGTCTCTGGTCTTATAATTTTGATCATGTGTAAATCGTCTCATTTTATAAAAATGTAAATTTCTAAATAAAATGTTTGGAATATAGCTTTTTGTTTCCATAACCTTTTAGATTGTAGTATTGGTAACCTTAAGTGGGAGGAGTTTAAAATCTATCCATTAAAAAAAAATTCTTTTTAAAGATTTTTAAGTGGTCTTAAATTTTTGAACGGGAGTGTACAAACGGACTGGGTTAGATAGATAGATAGATAGATAGATAGATAGATAGATAGATAGATAGATAGATAATGAAGAGGCGGGAAGATAGGGATAGATAGATAGATAGATAGATAGATAGATAGATATGATAGATAGATAGATAATGAAGAGGCTGGGATAGATAGATAGATAGATAGATAGATAGATAGATAGATAGATAGATATAGATAGATAGATAGATAATGAACGAGATAGATAGATAGATAGATAGATAGATAGATAGATAGATAGATAGATAGATAAGAATAGATAGATAGATAGATAGATAGATAGATAGATAGATAGATAGATAGATAGATAGATAGATAGTGTTCTAATGTAAATAAGACTTCCCTGTTAACACAAATCAAATAGGCAACACGCCTGAAAGAACTCAAAAACTAATGAGTTCGGTAACAATGTTCCACTCTAACAAAAATGTCGGTCGAGCTGTCTGTCTTTGGGCAGTGTAAGACTCAAGTCGGAAATCGGTCTACAGACTTATACTTGGCTGGGAAGAGCAGGCAAGGACTCAGGTTCTTCATGTAAAATTCTAGCTTGTGTCACATCCCGTCTCGGTGTGGGGAGGGGATCATGGTATTTACTCAAAGTTCCGTGCGAACTCTAAGCTGTCAGACAAGCGCTCTGTCTTCGGAGAGAGAACGACTCAGTCATGGCTCGGTTTATGGACAGAGACTTGCCTGAGAGGGAAAAAGAGGCTTAGTACCCGATCTCGTGTATGTGGGCGCTAGTCAAATTTTGACCCCTTGGCTTGAGTATTCCTCACATAAAACCTGACCTTGTGTCACATCCCGTCTCAGTAAGAAGGTATTAGCTAAAAAAGGCATGAATTATAGCTTGTCGTACCCTCTGTCGTGTGAAAAGTAACACAGACGAAGCTAGACCTACGGGCAGAGTTTCGTTTTGGGAGTAACAGACAAGAACCTGATCCCGCTTAGGCAGAGTTTATGTAGTTTTGTTCTGAGCTTACACTCTCGGGTATTCTTACATTAAATCTGACTTTGTATCACATCCCGCCTCGTTAGGAAGGATTTAGTTAAATACTCAGAGTTCCACGCGTAGTCGAGCTTGTAGAAAATTTTAATTTCGGGTGGCGAGGAAGCCAAGCGTGGTATGTCTACGGGCAGATGCTCGGCTGGGGAAAATAGACAAGAAGACGTTCCTGCGTATGTAGGGTCGACGAATTTTTGCCAGAGTGTACGCCCTCGGAAAACCCACGTTAAACCCAATCTTACGTCACAGCCAGCTTCTGTGGGGAGCACTTAGTAAAAAACCCAGAGTTCCGAGCCAAATCGAGCTTGTAGGTCTTGAAGCTGAGAGAGACACATTTGAAGCCATGCGTATGGTTTCGTCTGTGGAAAAATAGACTAGAACCTGATCCCGGTTATTCGTAGCATGGGGAATTTTTGTCCTGAGCGTTCGTGCTCGGATATTTCCACTTTAAATCTGACCTTGTGCCGCATTCTACCTCAGCAGGGAGGATTTGTGTAAATACCCAAAGTTCCACTCGACACACGAGCTTGTCAGAATCCATGTCTTCGGGCAGATAGGGACTCAGACGTGGTTATCTTTTCGAGCAGAAAAAACAGACAAGAACCCAATCCCAAGTATGTGGAGTGTAGGTAATATTTGACGGCGATTACCCGCTCGGAAACCCCACGTTAAACTTGAACTTGTATCACATCTCGATTCTGTGAGAAGCACTTGTGTAAATATCAAGGGTTTCGCGAGAACTCGCTCTTGTCAAGGTCTCTGTTATCGGGCAGTGAGCGACCCCAGACACGGCTGGGAAAAATAAACAAACTGTTATGGTGCCACTTCTAGGAGGAATGAACTCTTCCTCTTGAGATATATAAATTACCTGCGTGACTTCTAGTGAGCAGTTGCCTCGCAGTAACTGCCTTTGACACTATCAGCTCTCTGCCTTCAGACAAAGAGCTCTAACCCAGTCGTGGTTCCGCCGAAGTGTGGAGTCACGACTGAGGTACAATAGACAGATATTTTTGCGCGGGCTATATGGCCCGGTAAACCCACATAAAAAAGCCTTGTGCCACATTTTGCCCTAGTTGTGGGTAACTGAATACTGCAGTTATGAGAAGTCAAGCACAGCAGTTAACGAGAGCAGTTAACGACAGCTACTAGTCAGGCAGCGTAATAATACCTTCGAACTTACTTATTTCTTTGTTACTTATTGCTATATTAATTATATTAATTGTTATTAGCACTTCTTTTGAATATCTTGTTTCTTGTTATACTAATACACTGTTTTGAACCTACCTCCGGTCACTACACAAACTTGATATGCTGGGGTCAGGAAATTTTTGCCCGTGTGTACGCGCTCAGAAACTTCAAGTTAAAAATTCACCTTCTGTCGCTCGGAAACGGCACGCAAAAAACTAATCTTGGGCTGCATCTCGCCCCACTGGATAAGACTTGTGGAAAAATCCAGAGTTCCACGAGAACTCGCTTTTACCAAGCTCTTTGTCTTCAGCCAGACAACTCGCTTTTACCAAGCTTTTTTTCTTCAACCAGAAAATGATAATAATACTAATATTTGCAACTGTCGGAACCCAAACGAATGTCCTCTGCAAAATAAATGTCTCACAGGCTCTATAGTCTACCAAGCTACTATTTCTACTTCCGAAAATTCAACTGTTATCAAGCATTATATTGGAAGTACTAAAACACTTTTAAGTCATGATTGTATAAACATATGCTATCCTTTAGTAATAAAACTTATAGTAATTCAACTTCACTTTCCAAATACTATTGACAACTAAAAACGCAAATAAACACTTACAATAAAATTGATGATATTAAAAAATGCTAGAACATGTAAATTGTTACATGAAAAATGTTTTCTTTGATAACAAAAAAATATTTAAATAAATTCCCGTAAAATAGCTTATTCTACCAACGTAATGAAATAACTACTTATTGCCGATACTGGGCTATGTCTATGAAAAAAATCGGCCTATAAAAATTGACAAGAGCTTTGTCTTTGGACAGAGTTCGACTCAATCTGTGCTTTCTGTACGGACTGAGAATCGGCTGAGAAAAATACGCAAGCGTTGTGCTCGGTCCTATGTACGTGAGTGCTGGGTTACTTTTGACTCTCGCACCGTGTGTTCTCGCTCTGGTTTCCACGTTAAACCTGACCTTCTGCCGCAGCCTATCTCTGTAGGGAGACTTTTTTTAAATACTCAAATAATTACTTAAATAATTTTAGTAACTTAGTAATGTAAAAAAAAAATAGGCTTTTCTATCTCCTGATCCATACTCTAACCCGTTCTCTTGAAGGATCACCTATTGTTTTCTGATTAGGAAGGGGTTCTCTGTGCATTTTCTTACCTTTAAAAGTGGCGTAGTCACGAGGTTTTTGTCATATGTGCGGAATTTATGGCGGTATCTACTGCTAGAAAGGTCGGGTCACTGTGTCGGGCCAGGGTGTTTCCTCGTCAGAATACATTTTCCTATCTAGTCGGTTGCTCTTGCTATTGAACTGGAGATACTCGACAAAAGAAGGATCTGCCGTGTAATCGGTCCTGACTTGCCATCCTGCCTTAAGTTACTTTCTCACCAACGTAATGTCGATTTTTTATCTCTTCTGCAAAGATGTTCATGGCAACTGGTCTAAAGAGCTTCGTGACCACATAAATTTATACGTACTACTTGATTAGCATCAAGATTCCACCGATTTACTAGTGAAATAGCTAAATATAATCTCTCTCCTCCTCTAAGAGTTTTTTTTTCTTGTGGAACAGATTTCCGTTTACTTGCTTTCCTGATAGCTATAGTCTCCATAAGTTTAAATGCGACGTCAGTTACCATCTTCTGTCTCCTTGAATCCTATCCATCGTTTATCTTTTCTTAGTCACCATTTGTACCTGGTTCGTTTTTCTCTCACTGTAAACTCCTGCGCACCAGTGCCGGTTTTGTCATGCATGGGGTGAAATGATTATAAAAATGAAAATATAAACAGACATAGATAGATAGATAGATAGATAGATAGATAGATAGATAGGAAATGAACACAGAAGGAGATTGAGAGGCTGGGAGAGATATACACGGACGGAGATAGATAGATAGATAGATAGATAGATAGATAGATAGATAGATAGTCTTACTGAAATAGATACTAAAAGACTGATATATATACATATATATATATACGCATCGTTCATTCAGTAATGTATTAGAGCACTCTGGCTATTGGGCGGGTATAATGACAATATACACGCTAAAAAGTCTGCCTTCTTCTACCGAAAGCCCGTAGCCCAGAGGTAGAATCGCCGACTGACGCCAATTCGGTCGGGTTTCAATCCTGGGTTAAAAGCAATCGTCTAACTGTACTGATGAGCTGTGATACAGCGAAACAGGTCTATCTGCGGATGACTATATATATTTTCTAAGCATATACTGTTAAATATATCAGAAAATTAATAACTATCATGTTTAATCATGAGCCGTTCTAAACATCGTATTTTGGTTTTAATTTCAGGTGAAAATAATGTCAAAAATTGTCCAGCATTTGCATAACTTTTAAAGCTTTCGGCTCACATGAGCCAACTTCAGAGAAGTTACAAGGACTTGGTGTTGGGATCATTTAATGCATCATAATCATGTAACTTAAATTTAGCGTATCGAGTCAGCAAATAATTTTCTAAACATATATTATTAAATATTTTAAATGTTTAGAACGGCTCATGATTAAACATAATAAACATTCACTGTCTGTTATATTTAACAGTATATGTTTAGATTATTATTTGCTGCTTCGATACACTAAATCTATAGATAGATAGATAGATAGATAGATAGATTATAAGTTATAGTTTAGAGATACATTATAAGTTATAGTTTAGAACATGAACAAATAATAGTTTACCACAAAAGTATACATTTTATTTCGACATCGAAAAAACAATGTCTCATCAGGTAGTTAATAACGATGTCGAAACAAAATTTATACTTTTGTAGTAAATTATAATTTGTACATGTTCTAAACTATAACTTATAATAAATATTCATAGCTCTATTTCTATATTGAATACTGTTTTAAATTAATGTTTCGAACGTTGTTAATATTTTCTTCGTTATTTATTCAGTTGGATATATATATATATATATATATATATATATATAATGAGTGTATAAACTAATGGATGCTAGTGTTCCTGTCACCGAAACCGGAAGGCTTTTGAATTGGAATCCCATGTGTTATTATTATAAACATGAATAATAATTCTGTTTCTCTCTGTCTCTATCTCTCTATCTCTCTGTAGCTGTCTCTCCCTCTTTGTCACTCTCTCTCTCTCTCTCTATATATATATATATATATACGGACGGAAATAGATAGATCGATAGATAAATAGATAGATAGCAGCAAACTGAGATTGATATATCAATAGGTTGATATTGTACCAACTGAGATAGCTATTAAATTACTGATGTAGATATAAACGCAGATAGATAGATAGATAGATAGATAGATAGATTGCGAAGAGACGAGGATAGATAGATAGATAGATAGATATGAACAGACTGACATAGATAGATAGATAGATAGATAGATAGATAGATAGATAGATAGATAGATAGATAGATATAACAGACTGACATAGATAGATAGATAGATTGCGAAGTGTCGAGGATAGATAGATATGTAAAAAGATAGATAGATATTAATAGACTGACATAGATAGATAGATAGATAGATAGATAGATAGATAGGAACAGACTCTGTGGATGTAAATGATTTACCTTGAATATAAATGATGTAAAAATAATTTGATACGAAAATAAAATTCGAGTTTTAATTTTTAACATGTTTTCGTTAGAGTTGACTGCCGTCTTTTTAAAGTATGTAGAGGAACATTAATTAACTTTGTTGGCCAATTCGATAATTAACATAGGATGCCTGATAAATCGAGTCAGCGGAACGATTTGGAAATTTTAATTAAATCTGAAGTGGAATTGAAAATGTTTCCCCAGAAAAAAAATTAAATTAAATTAAAATAAAATAAAATCAAACAATATCATGGATATATAAACTGAAAGCGTAGGTCATTTTATTTCTATTTTCAGTGTAATTAACAGGCGGAATCAGTGAGTAAATTCGATGGCTAATCGAGATCAAATCACCGTATGAGGAAGAAAAATACTATTGCAAAAGGTTTCAAATTATAATTAACACAGAACTCAGGTTAATATTCTCGGATGGTGTGGAAAATTCAACGGTTCTCGACAGCTGAAAGA